>SCLH01002026.1:24320-44030 GCA_004367855.1 Oikopleura vanhoeffeni | reverse complement strand
TAATTCAAAAATAAGGTTTGGAATATGTCACAAATAAATCCTTATTTCCTGAAAAATAAGATCACGTGACGTTTTTGAAAAATACTATTATGTTCAAAACTCTTTAATTAGGTGTTTATTGGCCCAAAAAATTCGGCGTTATTTGATCACTATTTGTTTACTTGTACCAAAACCTTATTTCCTAATTTGAAGGTCACGTGATCGTTTTTGTACTTTGGTGTGATGGAAAAAAAGTCTTGAAAAGTTCTAAATAAAAGGTTACTATAGGTCAACGAAAGACTTCAAAATTCCCAAAACCAGTATTTCGTTTATAAAGAACAAACTTTGTTCCGTTAGTGCTAAATTGACACTTTAAAATTTTAATTTCGTTTTTTTTTGGTTTTTTCACTTTAAGGGGCATAAATGCGGAAAATTTTTTAGATAAAATTTTTGTGTTTTCTGAAAATCAAACTAATAACTATTATTGCTTAAAACCTTTTTTCGTCCAGACCAATCATTACGCATAAATTTTAACATCAAATTTTTATTTTTTTTAATTTTGAGGTTTTTTTTGTTTTTACTTAATCAAACTAAATAACATGATCCACTGCAAAACCAAAAAAAATTTTCTATGATACTGTCATCATTAATACTGTATGCATTGATACGAAAACTATCTTTGTTTCGCAATTTTGAACAGATTTATTCTCTCGTTTTTAGTTCCGCAGGCATCAAAGCGTGCAATACCAAATCTTTGAGTCGTGGCTTTTTTCGACATTTTTATATTTTCCAAGGACGCAATATCGGAAAAAAACGACCTTCATTTTTTTTGAAATTTATTATCTATTAAATCGGTTATATATTTTCATTTTTTGTGTCTGAGAGTTAAATGTTTGAACTAAAATATTTTTAACAGTGTTTCAAGTATTCGAAAAAACACTCAATACACTTAATTATTGTTCGTCCATCTTTATTTCTTTGAGAATTTCAAATAATTGCAAAATTATAGTGACTTCATACTCAAACGTCCTGGACACCTATGATTTGACCAATTTTTGTCAGGACGTTTTGAGAAAGTGTCAGGACTTTTGAGAAAACCGTCAGGTACGTTTGAGAAACTGTCAGGACGGCTTTGTCACTTACACTTTTTTTTGGTCTTTATTTGAAAATTAGTTTTTAGGTTTTTATTCAACTTAGAGGGTGGATTTTTGACAAATAAATATATAAATTGTTTTTATATTGTATATCTTAGATAATTTATCTAACGTTTCGCTATACATATATATGTACCTGATTTCAATAATAAAACCACTATCATTTAAAAAATCACAGTTTATTCCAAAAATATTATTTCAATCAAATCGAAAAAGTGTCAGGACGTATTGGTAAAAATTGTATCAAATTGAATATTTTGTCCAGGACGTTTGAGAAAGCCTGGTCAGGGCGTTCTGTTGTCAGGACAGTTTGGAGTTTGTGGTGTAGTGCCTCCCGAATTTCAAGCCAAATCATCATTTATGCGAATAAAGCACTTATGCCTTGGAATCTTTCCTTTCAAAAACTTTCCTAGGCTTCATTTTACTATAACCCAAACAATATAATTATTGGATTTTTGCTTAAAATCTGGCCGACCACGTCGCAGATTTCAAAAACAATATTCCGTATTTGCCTGCAAATTTGAATCAAAAGTATTATTGTATCCAAGGTATCGCGTTCAACAGCTAGTTTCCTGGACAGTGAATAATTCTTGTAAATTTATTTCAAAAATATACTTTGCATCATGTCGGAAATGGTCCATAAATTCAAAAAAGTGATTTACAGAATACTCGGACAGGACAGATACCGGAGCATACATTTTTCGTCGAAATTTTTAAAATGCTATCTTTCACTATTTGAGAAATGCGTGTGAGCGGATAATCAGCGAGTTCCAGTAAATAGAATTTAACAAAATGCTTCATTGTTCGATTATATTTTCCTTATATTTTTCTTTGAGCAATATGTGGGTAAGGTTTATTGAAGGGGGTGTCAATGCACCGTCGCATAAAACGCTGGAGTTCGCAGTGTATGAAAAATTTTATCGCATTTTTTGTCCAATTTTTTGTTTGTTTTAAATAACTGGAATTATCTGTGGGTAAGGAATACCCGAGGTACACTAAAACTTGAATTTGCCTGTTAAAGAATAGGGAATAAAGTTTTTTGTGTTACCCGGGGTATAATAATGGATATATCTATTGGAATACAAATATTAATAAATGTTTTGTGAAAAGGTGTATTTTGACAGCTGTCCCTCAACTTTCCAAAAATATTTTGCAATTTGAAACTCGCAGACTTGGCGCGATTTACATGCTTGTTTGAAGAAAAAATCAAAATTTTCAAAAAAAATTTTCAAAAATTTTTTTTTCAAATTGCAATTTTTTTTTTGTAAAAAGACGCCTGATTGAGGAGATTAAAAAAATGTACGACAAGCATATTTTTTCAATATTAAGGACAGTTTGTAAAAATCGCATTTGAAATTTTTTGAAATTTTCATTTTGAAACTAGACTTTTGACAGCCGTCCCCAACTTTTAAAATTTTTTTTGAAGAAAAGTTTTCTTGAAGAACTGATAAGGCCCTTTTTTAAAGAGGTAGTCTCGGGACCAAACGGAACCAAATTTTAGACTTCGCAATTTCCCAGCCGCTAACTCTATTACTCCTATTCGACTTAAGTTCCATAAACGATGAAGTTGGTGTTGGGGTTTTTGAGAGGGAAACGTGTGAGCGTAAAGAGAGTAAGAGCGAAGGAGAGAGAGGGGGAATAGGTTGCGCATCTCTCCCAAAACCGAGGACATTACCTTTACCACTTTGAAATGTATCTTAAGGAGGATTAGTTACATTAAAATTGAACACCCAATTTATCGTTTTAAGTTTACAAACTGATCACAAGTTTATTTAAGGGATTATCACACTCAAATTGAACCACTTAATTTTATGCCAATTAAGAATCACAAAAAACTAGTAACAAATTAAATTAAACTCCTGTTTATCCGAGTAATAAAGCAAAATTCAAATATTAAACTAGCGGATACATACAAATTATTATATCTATTTATGGAATTTGACCTTCAACCGCGCTATAGACCAAACATGACTTAAGGGTAGGTGGTTTCTAATTTGACATTTTATCGATTAAAATATTAGCCGACAGGGCTCAGAGGATATAATTCAGATTAGCCAGTTGTAGCAACCACCTTGACATATCTTGCGAAAACATGTGTCAAACACTTTTTGCATGAATACACTCCGCAGACACATTAGCGAAACCAGGGAGAACCTAAGCTAAAATTGAAATTCTAATCTCCATCCTGAAGTTATATTTTTGAAATAAACCTCAAATTTTAAACTAACCGCATAATATATATACAAAATTTCTGTGGAAGCGGTTTTTGTACGATAAAGTGCTTATAGTTTTCTAGAATATGCGAAGACCGTCGTTTTTTGGACATTTTCATCGGAAATTCTATCATCCTCTGAGTTTATATTTCAAAATTCACTCAAAGTTTCTGCAACAAGGAAGCTCAAAAACATATAAATCTTCCTTGTGAAGCGTTTTTTTTTAATTTTCGACCCCAAAACTCAAAATAATGAATTTTTCAAGGTCCGTGTGGAAAAAAATTTCCGGAAAAAAAAGTGGGGCCCTGTTCGATTTTTTCGAAAGTAGCTCAAATAAGAAAGCTGAGGAAAACACTGAAGAGAAAGTCATGGCTTACTGCATGACCGGTATTTCGAAGTCTTAGTGGTAAAATGACACAAACGTTATTTTTGAACATAATTTTTGAAGAAAAACTTGGAAAATAAAATCGAAAAAAACGCAAAATAAAACATTTCGAAAATTTTTTTTTGTCTCTATTTGGGTTGTTTTGTGCTTTTTAAAACAACAAACGATTGATTTGGTGCATGTTTATGACAATAATAACTAGCAGTAAAATGTAGCCACATGGGGTGGCTGCACCTACACCTTTAGGGGTTCTATAGGCAGGCCATAATCTTTTGTAACTGAAAATTATTTTGACTGGATTCTAGAATTTTTTGATCCTCCACGGGTAGATTGATTTAATTTATAATAAAGAAATAAAATTTGAAAAAAATTTAACATTCTGGAATATTTTCATAAAATTTGAATACAAGCTTATTTTTGAGTCATATATGGTTTCTATTAGGCAAGGTCGTATTTTTTGAACTAAAGAGCTAGAGGTCTTCATTTTATGATTTTTGAAACTCAACGTGCTTTTTTAGGTCGATATAATCAAAAAATAGTAAAATTACCAAATAATTTTCTCGGAAAAAAATATTAAATATATTAATAGGGTCTCGGAAAAATAAAAAAATCTTTTTCTGCTCTAGCTGCTCGAACGGTTAAATATTTGGTCTTAGTTTATAAATACCGTTTCCAAAACATTCAACTTACGAAATCGTTGTGTCTTGAAAAAAAACTGATTGACAAATTGGATGTCAAAAAATAAATTTTTCAAATGTACTCCTGGAGTTAAAAATGAATCTGTTAAATCAAGGCAAACAGTTTTGTTAACAATTATCAACGAATAAACTATAGGTGGCACGGAAAAATAGATTTGCCATGTGGCGTGAAAAAAAAAATACAACTTTCCGTTGGCCAAATAGCAAAAAAAACAGTCCTTTTCGCCACGCTTTGATACTTTTTTTAGTAGAAAAATTTAAAAAAAAGGAACGAAGCATTTTTTTCCGCCTTTGAATTTCGGCAGATCTAATGAAATTTGAACATTCCTAAATAGACGAAAAAAAATACAGGCTTTTTCAAGAATTTTGCTTCCTGGTTACCTCATTTCCGGTTGGTTCACATGCTATCTTAACAAATATGATTCAAAACGTCTTCCAGAGATTACGAACTTAACATTATCAGATGTTTTATTCACTTCTATGTTCTATGGCCGGAGATGAAACTAAGCAATTCAAAAAGTCCATTTTGCCTATAGAACACCCCTTAACCCGTTGGATGATTAATATTAATTTGAATTTCCAAAATCAGGCAATCAAGTTCACAAAAAACTCAGGTAACACATATAATATTCAAAATATTTAACTGCTATTAATAACAAAATATTTGACACGCCGATGATCGAATATTTATATATTCAAAATTTGGCATTGCTGGTACAATTAATATATTCGCAAACACTCCGATTAGACTATTCCATCACAATTGCTCTACAGGTGAAAATATTGAACCCGGGATGAATCGGGCAGATATCATGGAACGGTTGCATTCAGTTGACAGTTGAACGGTCTCTTCTAAAAACATTCAGTTTATCCAATTGAGTTTACAAAACCTGGTTACAATTTCAATCACTTATATCTCCGATACTGGCCCAGCAGCTGAGATCTGAACCCACATATTTGTTCGACTTCAAAACGTAGAAAATCATGGTTAACAATTACAGCTAATTTTTCAGTACTTATCATACAAATCTTGTTCTTTATAACTGCTAGGACTTCTAGACATGAATCTTAACCCAGACTCGATTTTTAGCCAACTCGTTGCCTCTACTTTTTAATCGGCCATATTGAGGCAAAGTTTCTCATTATCAACATTCATTTTTTCAATAGCCTTAAAATAATCAGTTCAGCCACTTTTGCCTAATACAAATGATAAAACAAAATAATATTTTAAACGAATTTAAAGGCATTTACATGAAGAATAAGAAAACAAACATGTTGCGAAAATTCACTATGATCGGACATTATAAAGTGCACATAATGAGAATGAAATTAAACCTTCAATTTATATTTGCAATATTACCTTTTATAAAATCTTCAAATGATTTTCTAGCAGGTGTCTATACAAAATTATATGTTTTTCTAAAATTCTCTAGTATAGATGACTCTTAAATTATATTTGGAATCTAATCCTTGTGTTGAGTGAGAAAGAGAGAACCTCACGCCTACGCATGATTTTCTTCTCACTGATTCTATGTTATCAGTTTGTTCCGGAAGTTTGGCTTCCTAGGACTGCTTTATTTAAAACCGGGGGGCCAATTTAAAATGCCAATAAAGTCTTAGAGGAATTCTGACGAATTCTTTTAAGGGGTCTTCCAACGTGATTTGAGTCATTTTGAAAAAAAGTTCATTGTAACAGTATTTAAAAAAGTACTCAAATTACGTCAAAAAAATTCCAGGGTCAACTTCAAACGTTTTAAAGAACTTTTTCCATTACCCCAATACTCCGAAATCAGCTAAAATAATGGTTCAAAAAAAATAAACTTATCGGCGTTGGAATCGCAAGATTCAAACGAACAGGAATATAGCAACAATTCTATTTTTTGGTAAGGTCGATTTTTTGGCCAATGAGAACCCTTGCTTTTTTCGAAAATTTTGAAAAAAAAATTTTTGGTCTCCAAATTTTTCTGCACAAAATGTACTTTTCCGTTTATTCATAACTATCACATAACTCAAATGGCTCATTTGCTGTAACACCCTAGGAGACCCTGTATAAAACCACCCTAGTCATAAATAGGTTTATATTTCGACTTTTGGAAACGACTCATCCGGTTGAGTTCTTCGACAGCCTAAAAACTTAGTATAAATTTTAAATGTTTTGAAAAAAGGTGGTCCGATTCGGACAAATTTTTCTCGATTTTTCAATATGTGTGGTCATTTTGAGATATCTAAGAACTTAATGACTGTGGACACGCTATTTACTACTGATAAGCTCTTTGATTGGGAACAATATAATTCTAGGAGGCCTACGGGGGCTTTTTGAACATACAATTATTGATTTATAACCAAGGGATCATCCTCGGCCGGATTTTCTAATCTTATCCCCATTTTTTGCCGATCTTTTGCTTAAACCTACGTAAAAAGGGGATGGAAAACCCACGCAAAAGTCATCCCTTTTGAAACCCTGTTTATAACATAATCATCTATTGTGAACACTAAATATAGCTGTTTCTTCGTTACAAAAGTTAAGTTTATTTAAAAAACACAGTTTTATTTCCGTGAAAAAATCGAAAAGTGTCAGGGCGTTTGGAAAAATTGTATCATTTTGAAATTTTTGTCAGGACGTTTGAGAAGGTGTAACTTATATTTTTGACTAAAAATTGAAGATATTTAGAAATAACTTTTTAATTAGAGAATATTTCTCAAATCTTAAAAAAAAATTATTGAGCGTTAGATAAATCTGGAGAATATTCTAAGGTAGAAATTTCCTGAACATTCAAGTTCAATCAGTACACTATCAAATAAAAAAATATTTGTTGAAAAAAATGACAGCCAATCAGATTTGAGTATTTAAAAAAAAACCATGAATAATTGGTTAAATTGCTAAAGAAACATGCAAAATTGTTTTAAATGCTAAAAATTCAAATAGTTCGAAAGCAAAATCGCTGGAAAACCAAATATGGGTTTTTAATTCTCAAAAAATATATTTTTATCTTTTTTTTTGATTAATTACCGTTATTTTCTAGTAGCCACCCTAGGCATAAACAAAAAGTTTAACTTGTTTATTTTATCTCTATACTAGGGTGGGAAATGCGATTTTCAAATTGCCCTGCGCTATTTTTTTTTGCTTTCAGAAGTACTAAATAATACTCCACGAGTTAAAAAAAAATATGAAAAAAAATTTAAAAGGTTACTATAGGTCAACGACAGACTTCAAAATTCCCAAAAACCAGTATTTCGTTTATAAAGAACAAACTTTGTTCCGTTAGTGCTAAATTGACACTTTAAAATTTAATTTCGTTTTTTTTTTGGTTTTTTCACTTTAAGGGGCATAAATGCGGAAAATTTTTTGAGATAAAATTTTTGTGTTTCTGAAAATCAACACTAATAACTACTTATTGCTTAAAACTTTTCTTCTCGTCAGACCAAATCATTACGCATAACATTTTAACATCAAATTTTTATTTTTTTTAAATTTTGAGGTTTTTTTTGTTTTTACTTAATCAAACTAATAACATGATCCACTGAAACCAAAAAAAATTTTCATGATACTGTATCAATTAATACTGTATGCCATTGCATACCAAAACTATCTTTTTTTCGCAAGTTTTGAACAGATATTATTCTCTCGTTTTTAGTTCCGCAGGCACTCCCAAAAGCGCGCAATACCAATCTTTGATCGTGGCTTTTTTCGACATTTTTATATTTTCAAGGACGCAATATCGTGAAAAAAAACGACCTTCATTTTTTTTTGAAATTTATTATCTCATATAAATCGGTTATATATCTTTCTATTTTTGATGTCTGAGAGTTAAATATTTGAACTAAAATATTTTTAACAGTGTTTCAGTATCTCGAAAAAACACGTCCAATAACTTAATTATTTTCGTCCATTTTATTCTTTGAGTTTCAAATATTGCAAAAATTATAGTGAACTTCATACTCAACGTCCTGGGACAACCTATGATTTGACCAATTTGTCAGGACGTTTTGAGAAAGTGTGCAGGACTTTTTTGAGAAAACCGTCAGGTACGTTTGAGAAACTGTCAGGACGGTTTGCACTTACACTTTTTTTTGGTCTATTTATTTGAAAATTATTTTTAGGTTTTTATTCAACTTAAGAGGGTGGATTATTTTGAACAATAAAATATATAAAATTGTTTTTATTATTCGTATTATCTTAGATAATTTATCTAACGTTTCGTATACATATATATGTCCTGATTTCAATAATAAAACCACTTCATTTAAAAAAATCACAGTTTATTCCAAAAAATATTTTTCAATCAATAATCGAAAAGTGTCAGGACGTATTGGTAAAATTGTCATCAAATTGAATTTTGTCAGGACGTTTGAAGAAAGCCTGTCAGGCGTTCTTTGTCAGGACAGTTTGGAGTTTGTGGTGTAATGCTCCCGAATCAAGCCAAATCATTCATTTATGCGAATAAGCACTTGCCTTGGAATCTTTCTTTCAAAACTTTCCTAGCTTCATTTTACTATAAACCAAACAATTTAATTATTGGGTATATTTTGCTTAAAATCTGGCGACCACGTCGCCAGATTTAAACAAACAATATTCCGTATTTTGCCTGCATATATTTGAAAAATCAAAAGTATTATTGTATCCAAGAGATTGCGCGTTTCAACAGCTAGTTCCTGGACAGTAATAATTCTTGTAAATTATTTCAAAAATATACTTGCATCTGTCGGAAGATGGTCCTAAAATTCAAAATAAGTATTTTTACAGAAATACTCGGACAGGACGAGATACCGGTAGCATACATTTTTCGTCGAAATTTTTAAAATGCATCTTTCACTATTTGAGAATGCGTGTTGAGCGGTAATCAGCGAGTTCCAGTAAATACGAATTTCCAAAATGCTTCATTGTTCGATTATATTTTCTCCATTGTATTTCTTGAGCTATATGATCGTGAATATTTGTAGGGGGTGTGCAATGCACCGTCGCATAAAACCTGGATTCGCAGATGTATGAAAAATTTTATCGCATTTTTTGTCCCAATTTTTTGTTTGTTTTTAATAACTGGAATTTATCTGTGGGTAAGGAATACCCGGGTAACACTAAAAACTTAATTTGTCTGTTAAGAATAAGGAATAAGTTTTTTGTGTTACCCGGGCTGATATAATGGATATATGCTATTGAATACAAATATAATAAATGTTTTTGTGAAAAGGTGTATTTTGACAGCTGTCCCTCAACTTTCCAAAAATATTTTGAATTTGAAACTCAGCGAACTTGCGCGATTACATTGCTTGTTTGAAAAAAAATCAAATTTCAAAAAAAATTTTCAAAAATTTTTTTTCAAACGAATTTTTTTTTGTGTAAAAAACGCCTGATTTGAGGAGATTTAAAAAATGTACGACAAGCATATTTTTTCAATATAGGGACAGTTTGTAAAAATCGCATTTGAAATTTTTTTGAAATTTTCATTTTGAAACTAGCTTTTGACAGCCGTCCCCAACTTTTAAAATTTTTTTTGAAGAAAAGTTTTCTTGAAGAACTTGATAAGGCCGTTTTTTAAGGGTAGTCTCGGACCAAACGGAACAAATTTTAGACTTCGCATATTTCCCACCCTAACTCTATTACCCTATTCGACTTAAGTTCCATAAAACGATGAAGTGGTTGTTGGGTTTTTGAGAGGGACAACGTGTGAGCGTAAAGAGAGTAGAGCGAAGGAGAGAGAGGGGGAATAGGTTGCGCATCTCTCCCGAAAACGAGGACAATTACCTTTACCACTTTGAAAATGTTCTTAAGGGGATTAGTTACACATTAAAATTGAACACCCATTTATCGTTTTAAGTTTACAAACTGATCACAAGTTTAATTAAAGGGATTATCACACTCAATTGAACACTAATTTATGTCCAATTAAGTCACAAAAAACTAGTAACAATATTAAAATTAACACTCCTGTTATCGAGTAATAAAGCAAAATTCAAATATTAAACTAGCGGATACATACCAAATTATTATATCTATTTGGAATTTGAACCTTCACCGCGCTATATAGAACCAAACATGCTTAAGGGTATGGTGGTTTCCTAATTTGACATTATTATCGATAAAAATATTGCCGACAGGGCTCGAAGGATATATTCAGATTAGCCAGTTTGTAGCAACCAGCCTTGACAATCTTGCGAAAACATGTGTCAAACAACTCTCTTTGCATGAATACACTCCGCAGACACATTAGCGAAACCGGGAGACCTAAGCAAAATTGAAATTCTATCTCCTCCTGAAGTTAGTATTTTTGAAATAACCTCAATTTTAACACATACCCTGCATAATATATATACAAAATTTCTGTGGAAGCGGTTTTTGTCGATAAGTGCGTTTAGTTTTTCTAGAATATGCGAGCCGTCCGTTTTTTGGACATTTTCATCGGAAATTCTATCTCCTCTGAGTTATATTTCAAAAATTCACTCAAATTTCTGCACACAAGGAAGCTCCAAAAACATATAAATTAATTCCTGTGAAGCGTTTTTTTTTTTTTCGACCCCAAAACTCAAAATAATGAATTTTCAAGGTCCACGTGTGAAAAAAATTTCCGGAAAAAAAATGGGGGCCTTTCGATTTTTTCGAAAGTAGGCTGCAAAAAGAAAAGCTGAGGAAACACTGAAGAAAAGTTGGCTTACTGCATGACCGGTAATTTCGAAGTCTTAGTGGGTAAAATGACACAAACGTTATTTTTTGAACATAATTTTGAGAAAAATCTTGAGAAAATAAAATCGAAAAAACGCAAAAAAAAATTTCGAAAATTTTTTTTTGTCTCTTATTTGGGTTGTTTTGTGCTTTTAAAACAACAAACGATTGATTTGGTGCATGTTTTATGACAATAATAACTAGCAGTAAAATGTAGACCACATGGGGTGGGTGCAACCTAGCACCCTTTAAGGGGTTCTATAGGCAGGCCCAATAATCTTTTGTAACTGAAAATTATTTTGACTGGATTTCTAGAATGTTTTGATCCTCCACGGCTAGATTGTTTAATTTATATAAAGAAATAAAATTTGAAAAAAATTTAACATTCTGGAATATTTTCATAAATTTGAAACAGCTTATTTTGAGTATATATGGTTGCTATAGGCAAGTCGTATTTTTTGAACTAAAAGAAGCTAGAGGTCTTATTTATGATTTTTGAACTCAACGTGGCTTTTTTAGGTCAATAACTCAAAAAATCGTAAAATTACCAAATAATTTTCTCGGAAAAAAATATTAAATTAATATTAATAGGGGTCGAAAAAATAAAAAATCTTTTTCTGCTCTAGCCTCGAACGTGTTAAATATTTGGTCTTTAGTTTTAAATACCGTTTCCAAAAACATTCAACTTACGAATCGTTGTGTCTTGAAAAAAACTGATTGACAAATTGCGATGTCAAAAAATAAATTTTTCAAATCGTACTCCTGGAGTTAAAAATGAATGTTAAATCAAGGCAAACAGTTTTGTTAACATTATCAACGAAAAACTATAGGTGCACGGAAAAATAGTTTGCCATGTGGCGTGAAAAAAAAAATACAACTTTCCGTGGCCAAATAGCAAAAAAACAGTCCTCTTTTCGCCAGCTTTGATACTTTTTTAGTGAGAAAATTTAAAAAAAAGGAACGAACAGTTTTTTTCCGCCTTTGAATTTTCGGCAGATCAATGACAAATTTTGAACATTCCTAAAATAGGACGAAAAAAAAATACAGGCTTTTTCAAGAAATTTTGCTTCTGGTTAACCTCATTTACCGGTTGGTTCACATGCTATCTTAACAAATATGATTCAAAACGTTCCAGAGATTACGAACTTAACATTAATCAGAATGTTTTATTCACTTCCTATGTCTATGGCCGGGAGAGAAATAAGCAATTCAAAAAGTCCATTTTGCCTATAGAACCCCCTTAACCCGTGGATGATTAATATAATTTGAATTTCCAAATCAAGCAATCAAGTTCACAAAAAACCTCAGGTAACACAAATAATATTCAAAATATTTAACTGCGCTATAATAACAAAATATTTGACACGCCGATGATCGAATATTTTTATTCAAAATTTGGGCATTGCGGTAAATTAATATAATCGCAAACACTCCGATTAAGACTAATTACCATCACAATTGCCTACAGGTGAAAATATTGAACTCCGGGATGATCCGGGGCAGGATATCATGGAATCGGTTTGCAATTCGTTGACAGTTGAAACGTCTCTTCTAAAAACTTCAGTTTATCCATTGAGTTTACAAACTGGTTACAATTTCAATCACTTATATCTCCGAACTGAGCCCAGCAGCTGAGATCTGAACCCACATATTTGTCGACTTCAAAAAGTAAAATCATGGATTAACAATTACACTAATTTTTCAGTACTTAATCATACAAATCTTGTTCTTTATTAACTTGCTGAGACTTCTAGACATGAATCTTACGCCAGACTCGATTTTTAGCCAACTCGGTTGCCTCTACTTTTTAATCGGCCATATTAGCAAAGTTTCTCATTATCAACATTCATTTTTCAATAGCTTAAAAATAATATTCAGCCACTTTTGCCTGAATACAAATGATGAATAACCAAAATAATAAATTTTAAACGAAATTAAAGGCATTTATGAAGAATAGAAACACAAACATGTTGCGAAAAATTCACTATGATCGACTTTATAAAGTGCAATAATGAGAATGAAATTAAACCTTAATTTATATTTGCAATTTACCTTTTATAAAACTTCAAATGATTTTCTAGCAGGGTGCTCTATACAAAATTATATGTTTTTCTAAAATTCTCTAGTATAATGACTCTTAAATTATATTGGCGAATCTAATCTTGTGTGAGGAGAGAAGAGAGAACCTCACGCCTACGCATGATCTCTTCTTCTCACTGATTTATGTTATCAGTTGTTCCGGAAGTTTGGACTTCTAGGACTGCTTTATTTAAACCGGAGGCCAATTTAAATGCAATAGAAAGTCTTAGAGGGAATTCTGACGAATTCTTTTAAGGGTCTTCCACGTGATTTGAGTATTTTGAAAAAAAGTTCATTTGTAAACAGTAATTTAAAAAAAGTACTCAAATTACGTTCAAAAAAAATTCCAGGGTCAACTTCAAACGTTTTTAAAAGAACTTTTTCCTTATTACCACCAATATCCGAATCAGGTGACGAAATAATTCAAAATAAGTTTGAAATATCGTCCATAGGTTTAATTTCCTTATTTTCTTGAAAAAAATAACGATACGTTGACGTGATTTGGAATAATTTTTATGTTCCAAACTCTTTAATTTAGGTGTTAATTGGCCCCAAAAAATTTTTCGGCCGTTATTTGTCACTAATTTGTTTACTTCACCAAAAACCTTATTTCCTTCCAATTTGAAGGTCACGTGATTCGCTCTTTTGGACTTTTTTGTGTAATGGGAAAAAAGTCTTAAAAACTTTCTAAAAAACACCTCATTTCTTTCAAAATTGATTAAAGCAATTTTTAGAAAAAAACAGTACTACTTTTATACAACCTTATTCCTTAAATTACCGGTGCACGTGAATCATTTTTCGGCTATGAGTAATTGGAAATAAAGTCTTAGAATTTTTTTCTGATCACGATGAAAGGTTTAATTTTTGTGATTTAAAAAAGCATTTTTGCAAAAAATAAGTACTGTAATACAGTAAAGATTTTCAAAAAAAAAAACCCGCACAAACTGCCATTTTTGTTTTCAAAGTTTATCGATATCTTTATAACTGAATCTTGTCATGTAAATGATTAAAGCGTTCGTTAAATGCGACTTAAATGTGGTGCCGGCAAGAGTATGGCTAAAATCGAGTCTACGAGGTTAATGGTTAGATCTAAACCATTGGAAAATCGGCGACAAATTTTTACGATTTTGTCTTGTTTTTTTACAAATCTGTGCGCAGAACCAAATTAAATTATTTTCTGCAATTCTTATTTTTTTGCGCTCTGAAAAACATTGTTGGAACTTACATTTAATAAGGGATAATCTACGAAATTTTTGATTTTCTTAAACAATAATTCATGTCAATTTTGTCGCGATTAACATTCGCCACTCACAATGAGGTTTTAGAAAAGAATTAAGTTTTAGAAAACGTTCCCGTTCGAGTAATATTTCCGTTAATTGAGCTTTTTTAAGACCGTTTATATTGAACAATTAATAAAAATCTCGTTGCTTGAACTAGTTTTTATACTTTCCAACTTGTTAAGATTTGATTATTTTTTTCAAAATCCCGTAATTTTCAAGCTTTAAAGCATACCAAAGTTACTTGTAGAAAGAGATTTATCCACCATACGTTTTCCAATTATTCGAGTTTTTTTGTTTTTTTCTAAGTATTTTTTTTTCAAAATATGATGTCCAAAAATATACGGCTGAGCAAGCCAACATCCTAATTCAGTGTTTTTGTGGCTTTTTGAGCCTACTGTTGAAAAAATCCTTACACTTTTTGTAGCCAACTTTTTATTCGAATGTTCTAAGTGTGGGTCGAAATCTCCAAAGCTTCTCTGTCAGGAATTTCCTAGAGTGAAAGATTCTGTTTCAAGTGTTGAGCTAGTTTAAAAAAATGACCGACTTTTCTTAAAATTTTTTTTCGAAGAGAATAGTTTTTTCGGCGAATAGAATAATTTCCCTCGACTTACTTTTGATTATTAGCTAAACTCAGAACGATATTATTTTCAAAAATCTAACACTTAAAAGAACAGATTTGGATTGAATAAGGTCTGAAATAGTTGTAATTGTCGTGAAGAAAATATATGTTAACCATGATTTTTACTTTGAAAGTCGCACAAATATGCGGGTCGGATCTCAGCTGCTGGGCTAAGTTCGTGAGAAAATAATTAAAGGCGAAAACAGTATTCCCGGTGCGTTGTTACACTAGGGGACGTAAAAACTATCCAACAATCATTAATGCATTCAAACAGTTATATATTCAATTTGGCATTTATGAGTTTTAAAATTTTTACGATTACTTTTTCTGAGATAAAATATTACGAAAATTTTTCGATATTATTAAGAGAATCCTAATAACATTATATGATCGACGATAATATTCCTGAGGTTCAGGCTTTGTTTTATTTTTACTCATAATTGGTCCCCAAGTTTGTGGCATTAATGTTAAAATAGATTAGTGGGGTTCAATTTTGAATTATAATTATTGACTAAATTTTTTCCAAAAAGTGTTTTGTGATTCTCGAAGCATAATTTATATGAATAATAAATTGTAGTCAGTGTCAATTAAATGGGTGAAGGAATAGTGTTTAGTCAAACTTAATAGATAAATTAGTGTTTAATTTGACAGTTATAAGTATCAAAATTGTAACCAGTTTTTTGTAAACTCAATGGATAAACTGATGTCAAACTTTAAAAAATAATAAGTAATTAATAACATTTGTATAAGGTTTTTGTTTAAAAACTTAAGGGGGTACTCAACGGTTTTTTGAGATTTTAGATCGGGGGCTCAGAAGGAAACGAAACAAGTTATCGAAATTACTGAAAAACCCTAATGAAGATCTATCTCTTTGCTCCCAGACCAAAGTAGAATTTGTTTTTGGGAGCACCAAGGACACGCGCACAAGTGGAGTAGAGTTCTAGAACACTTATTTTGACTTCATGTCTTTTTCTCGGAAACGGCTCAAATGGAAATTGATGAAGTTTTTGGTAAGAAAAACGGTTTCTACTACGGAGTCGAGCAGTTATCGAAAATATTTTGATCTGACTTGTTCTAGAATTATGAAAAACCCAATCAATTTTATGATATTTTAGAATTTGTAGCTCAATTTTTTCAAAAAAACGATTTGGTCGATAAATTTTTTTTAATAAGGTATTATTCGGAGAAACATGTCTTCTCAATTTCTAGTGGAAAATGTTTTTTGAACATCGCTCCTATTTATAGAAAAATTGCAAGATTAGTTCAGCCGGAAGTCAAATTTTCAATGATTTCTAGTTCAAAAAAATTTCATCGTATCCGAGTTTAAAAGTACCATCAAAATTGAAAGCTCATGGTGTAACGGAAGAAAAAAATTTGCTTAAGTCAGGTTGAAAATTTTGATCCCTTCATATCTTAGAATCAAAGTAAACCTGAAAAATTTCAAAACCTAACACGAAATTTTCTCAAAACGAGATTCGTGCGATTTTTTTTTTAAATTTGATATAATATTGTAGACAACATGTCTTCCTCAATTTCTAGTGTAAAATTTTTTTTTAAATGCATTGCTCCTTTTTGATAGATAATTGCAGTTTTCGTTCAAACCCGGAAAGCCAATTTTTGAAGTTTCTAGATTATGTTTCATCCGATTGTACGAAAGTGCCCTCAAATTGAAGCTACTTGCAAAACGAAGGGCAGAAAGGTGCACTTCACTTTTACCTTATTTTTAAGATTTTTCATAAAATTGAGGTTTTGTATTTTTTTCTCAAAAAAATACAAAGAAAAATCTGAAAAAACTCGAAAATTTTGAAGAAAAATCTCCGAATTTTTTTTTAATGATAAGAACAGAAATGCATTTTGTGGCCTTCCTGAGGCTATTTGGTGCAGTTATTATGTCCCCTACCTGAATTAAAAAAACTGTTGAGTAACCCCTGCCTTAAATGGACAAATTAAAGTGTTCAAATTTTTGGAGTGAATAATCCTCAACAATAAATTTTCTGAGTTGATAGAAGGCAAATGTGCTTAGTATTTTGGAGAGGTGCCAACCTTATTCTGTTTAGGTTCTGATTCTGTTTCTCCTCCTTTGGCTCACTCTTTACGCTTCACACCGTTGCTTCCCTCTCAAAACCCCACCTAACCCAACCGTCGTTATGGAAACTATAAGTCCTAAAATAGGATAACAGGGAGGGGGGTCAAATTATCGCCGAGAAATTTTTGGCAAAATAATATTTTCTTTAGGTTCCCCAGAAAAAATCCTTCAAATTTGCGACCTATAACTTATCTTGAAGCTACACAACAATTTAAAAAAAAAATCACCTCGTTTAAAAACATAAACATGTCCAGAGAAGTTTTTTGAAGATCGAGCTCAAGATCCCATAACTGTGAAAATTAAAAATATCAATATTTATAAATCAAGCCGCCGTTGCAAAATTTTAATGATAGTTGGTCTTCAAGAAAAAACTCTCTTGGCTATGTTTTATCATTGAATCTCCAAGGCCAAACAATTGCATTGAATCGGTTTGTTTATCAAACCATGATTGGAGATTTGGTATTAACAATCTCAAATCAACAACAATTAAGAAACATTAAGAATTATGTGGAAAAATAAACTTTTATTTTTTTATTTTTTTTTGTGCTGAGTCAAAATGTTTCGGTAAGGAATTAAACTCTATCCGAAGATTTTTATGCACCCTTATAAGAACCATGAGTGATTGTGCAAAAAAATATGGCTGTTACATGTAGTAGGGTGCGGCCGAAATTGCTTTGAGAAATTTTACCGCATTGCGACAGTAGAGAGCAGATAGTGAAAACTTCAGCGTCAAAGCTACAGATTGAGGCTCAGTATGGCTAGATTTAGGAATATTAGATATATTTTTACACGAATAGACTTTCCAATCAATATCGATTACGGGGGGGCTCCTCTGGTCATTTTATCACTAGATATTTATTTTTAAGCTTTTACCTACGTTCTCTCCAGATCCATGAAAGAGATCGTTTTAAGATTTGAGGGTCTTCCTGGATAATATTACCATTTAATTCGTTTTAGGAGGCTCCCTGCGACTGGATATTTTATTTCGTCAAGAATTGAGAGGCTGCCTGGTAGTTGTTTGCTATTTTTGTGATTATATACCCGTGCAATTGGTGAGAGAAAATGGTAATAAAGTATGATTAATTTTCTCGGAAATATAAACTCAGTCCATTCAAGCAGATCACATCAAAATTAGACATCTATTTTGTATTTATTTCATCAGTTTCTGCTCGGCGGTGAAAATGGAAAATGACCGCGAAAACATAAGATATGTTTCGGGGCCAAAAATATAATCATAATAATAGCCTAATAGGGCCCTAATCATAAACAGGGATCGTTACCAGCATGTTAACAGCCCCCGCCAGGACCTATTAAGGTTTTTTTACATACGATTTGCACACAAAGAAAGTTTTTGTCGGATTCGGTCGTCGATTCTGGATACTGTACCATCCGAAAACTGGATACCCCCCTAAAAAACATCATTTTTAAAATGTATTTAAAAACTCGAATTTTTTTTAAAGGAAATTGTAAACTGGTGCCACGGCCGCATGCAGGGTTTCATTCACCCCCAAGACCATTAATGTGTCAAATCGGGTAAAATTGTAAAAATAAAGGCGGTTGCCATGTTGCATAAAAAAACCGTAATTAAAAAAACAGCCCGTTTTTTGGGTGGGAATTCAGCTAAATCCCTAACCTTTCTAAAAATGTCGTTTTGTGTAAGGGAATCGACGAAAATCCCGTGTCAGACTTCAAAAGAGCCGTTTTTGTGGTGGGAATCGGCCAAAATCCCCTTTTATTTTCAAAAAAAGGAGCCGTTTTTTTGGATGGGAATCGGCAAAAATCCCCTAATTTTTCAAAAAATGTCGTTTTTTTTCGCGGATTCGACAACCATCCTTGGATTTTCGAAAAACATAATGGGTTCTCATAAAAGGTTTCCATCAAAATGGGCAATTGTTTCAAAAAAATGTATGAAAGTAAAATGTCCAGTCTTGCCCCAGATTTTCCATTTTATAACTTTGTTTTCAGGCCAACTATACTGCTCCTGAAAGGGTTTCTGGCACATTTTGTGCAGATATTGTTTCGAAATTCAAAAATATTTGAACTGCCAAAAATCCCGGATCAACCCAACCGTTCCCTGCCCGCCTCAAAAACTACTAATTTTGATATGGCTCGACTTNTTAATATAATTTGAATTTCCAAATCAAGCATCAAGTTCACAAAAACTCAGGTAACCAATAATATTCAAAATATTTAACTCGCTATAATAACAAAATATTTGACACCCGATGATCGAAATATTTTTATCTCAAAATTTGGCAATCTGGTAACCATTATATTCGCAAACACTCCGATTAAGACTAAATTACCAAATCAAAATTGCTCTAAGGTGAAAATATTGAACTGCCGGAGATGATCCGGGCAGGATATCATGGGATCGGTTTGCATTCGTTGACAGCTGAACGTCCTTCTAAAAACATCAGTTTATCCATTGAGTTTACAAAAACTGGTTACAATTTCAATACTTATATCTCCGAACTGAGCCCAGCAGCTGAGATCTGACCCACATATTTGTCGACTTCAAAGTAAAAATCATGGTTAACAATTACACTATTTTCAGTA
>SCLH01002025.1:65246-79827 GCA_004367855.1 Oikopleura vanhoeffeni | reverse complement strand
TCCGCTCCAAAGTACTCCGCCGTCACCTGTTGAATGCAAGTCTCCTGTGATAGGAAATTCGTCCAACCCAAAACCGCCAAACTAAAAGTAAAGGTTAGTACCGAGATTACGTATAATCTCCCTCTTTCTACCTTTCGGATTTTCGCCCGAGTAAATTAAGTGTTGTTAAAACACGGTTTAAATAGTTCATAGTGGTGGCGATAACGCGACCTAAACTATTGTTTTATTATTTATCCAAAAATATGGATGGGACCTTGGTACCGTATATTTTCTTTTTACGTTACCCCCCTCCGTTTTTTGATCAAAATTGTTTTTATTTATGACGTAGTTTATATATATAAAAAAAATTGTGATTATATGTTAATATAACAATAGTTATTGTACCTTATTTATTCTGTCTTTCGCTGTTTATTGCGAAAGTATTCTGCTTTCGTATAATTCGCCTCATTTTGTCTGGCCTGATTGGCGAACTTATTTTTCCGGCGATACGTGTTACGGTCGATTCGATCATTTTTGTCGAGTTGTTGGGTCATTTAGCGAAAAAAAAATTTTGAGTCTGTATTTTTGACTATTAATTTCACATTTTCCCAATTTTTGGTTAAAAATTTTGAGATAGAAACTAGCTTTATGCAAGTTACTACATTTGCTCTTAAGTATGTAGATTATTGTAATAGCATTGTGCATTTAGAACGAATCACGCAAAATCGCGCAAAATCAAAAAAAAAAATTTTCTTTCGAAAAAAAAATGTTTTCGTCCAAAAGTGGTTATTTTCTTTTGAATCACGCAAAGTCGCGCAAAAATATTTTCATATTTTGTTTTTAGGTCCCTGTTACCGATTTAAAGATTGACTATATCCTTTTGTTGGAAGAGATTCAACGAATTGCGGCTGACGTACCTCAAAAAGACAGGGAAAAGACGATATCTGAATTTGTGTTTCAGGTTGGGTCTCGGCTTTATTCTTGTCGAGTTCCGATTGCTGATTACGTCCAGCAGCTTCGGGTCCACGATTTGTCAATTTCGTTTCGCGGCGCAGTTTGTTCGCATTTGCTCGTGTACGATCATTTCGATCCAGAATGTTCTTCATGTCGTTTAAGGTTTGTGCTAAAAAAATTTTTAAATTTTGTTTATTTTGAAATTTATTGGGAATTAAAAAAAAACTTTATTTTATCCTTTTAGATCTACTTTTGTCGAAACTCATGGAAGAAATATGTGGGTGATGGTCCGAATTTTGTTTCTCAAAATGTTGGATCAAAAGGCTTTTCTATTACGTCATCCTGGGTCGAAAAATCAACACGAAATAACTTACCGCGGTCTTCATTTGAAACAAGTTGTTGCGCGTGAGAATCTTACGTGAACCTAGGTGAGGCCCATTCTTATTGCAGGGGTGGTCGGTGAAATGCTTGTCCACCCAAATTTTCGTTTTTGGTTGATTTTGTTTTTTGTTCATTCTTAAAATAACAAAATTTTCAATATTTTAACAAAATTTCAAACTTAAATTTATATTATCCTTGTGGACTTTTCAACATTAAAACAAATTGTTTTAAGGCAACGTCGGTTCGGGGCAGCGAAAACCGTCGAAAGAGCTCATTGAAGAGCTTTTCTTAGTACTTGGGGCACCCGATGGGGTCGAATTTGTTCGGGGAAAAACTCTTGGTGGGCCGTTCAGCAAATTAACAGAAGGTAAATTTAATAGTTTTTTTTTTTTTAAAGAATTCAGAACATACTATGTGCTCCTATGCACGAAATGTTTATTAATTCATTGAATAGTGGACTTTCTTCATGATTGAAAAAGTCATCTATTTTTATTTTATTTTTAGTGATGAGGATTTCTTTTTTACGGTTAATTGGGGCTGAAAATTCTAAATCGAGGCCTAATTCACTTAATTCATCGAAAAGAAATGATAAAATGTTACCATCTTTTTCTAAAAATTGTCGGACTTTGTCGACCCGGAAATTTGTTTTGAGCATACGGTTAATTTTTTCATGTACCGTATTGGTACTTTCGACTGGGGAGATAAGAGATTTATAACTCAAAAATAGTTTTACGAAGAAACACAACTGTAGTTTTTCCTCGTCGATAATTATTTTCCAGTTATAAGCTCTTCTAAAGTTTGTGGTCAAGATAATTAGAGTACAGTGTGCCCATTTTTGACTTAACATACTCTCTATGTTAATATTCGGTATGACTAAAGTTCCGGTTTAGTAGGAATTTCCAGTAGAATATAAAATATTGTGAACCGGAATTTTAGTCATAGTTCTCTTCTTTTTTGATAATAATTTAGATGGACCATAAATTTCTCTATATCTAGCCCATTTCGGTGAGTCTAGGTTTCTTTCGAAAAAGTGGTTTTTACAGAAAACCAGTAGAGAGTTTATTTGAGAAAATCTAAATTCAGGATGTTTCAGATTAAAATTTCGAAAATTTGTTAGTCTTAATGTTTGAGTCGAGACGGTCTTTTTCGTACTGGATTGCGGATTCAACCAATTTCTGAATCTTCTCCAGCCTAAAATATAATTTTTTAAGCGGTTTTTATAAAAAATACTTTTAGGTATGGTAATGGTCGTCGACCTGAATCTAATTTCATTAGATTTGATTTCTGCGGGTTTATGTATGATTTCTGTCACATCGCTCTGGCATTCCGAATACGATAGTATAAATACCTCCTATGATATGCGGACTGTTCATCGAGCTTGTGGTGATAAATTTATGAAATTTTTTCTTACCGGTCGAAATCAATCGTCGGACGATTTCCATTTGAGCCGCGAAAATCGAGGGCGTGGTCTTTACGATTTTGTTTTGGAGAAAGCTTCTCCTTTGTATCGATATTTGCCTTGGGAAAGCTCAGGGCGTGCATTGGATATTCCCAGAGGTGAGGATACCAAACTCAAAATCTAAATTTTGAGACGTTTTTTATTTTTAAAACGTTTTTAATTTTAAAAAAAAAATTTTTAATTTTTAATTTTCAGAGAATTTTGGCCCTGGACAATATGTTCACTGCTTTGGCTTTGCTAGAGCCTGCCACTCGTCTGGTCAACATACGGATCGATGCCGTTTCTTTGTCAAATTGCCGTGAAAATTCTGTGAAAAAAAAAATAACAGAATTTAGTTTTTGTGAATCGAAATAAAACACGTGTATATAATAATTCAAAATTCGTTTTCCTAAATTTAATTCTAACGTTCAGGGCAGTTCTTTGTGAAAAGTGTAATTATTCGGTGAAAATTTAAACATAGGGATCCCTAATATCAAAAATGTATTGTCCCTACTTAAAAATAATTGTGACGTGCTTTTATCCGAGAAAATTTATTCTGAATTTCGGGTTATAAATTTTTTGATAATGGGGATCTCCTCTCGGAATTTCATTGGGGCGTAGCAATAGCCGCTTAAAACCGACAGCTGGGCCATCCAGACTCTGTCTCGGATGACTTTTTTCGTAGCGATATCAACTACTGGGTAATTTAATTCCAAAAAATCTTTGATCAAAATGTTGGTAATACCATATTCGGCCTCGGCCCGGAAAAGATGGTCTATTTCGACAGGGGTTTTAATCCCGACCATTGATACTACCCCTTCAATCAGTACAAAATGACAGGTTGGTCTTTTTAAATTATAAGATGGGCAAGGCCAAAGGCATTTTGTGGTTCTGCCTCGTTCTTTTGTTTCAAAATCTTTGCAGAAATCGCAATTGATTTTTGAGCGGGGATTACTTCGAATTTCTTAATATATGGATTTATCAAACAAAAAAATTTTTTTATTTTATCCATTTCGCGCGGTTTTGGGTACCAGAAAACTATAGCGAAAAGTTATTCTGTTTTGTTTTCCTATTTTTTCAAGAAAAATTGTTTTATAACCAATGTATGGGAAAAAAAATTATTATTTTCAAATTTTGGGTTTATTGAGAAATCTTTGCTTGAGTGTAGCAGGCCCATACCGTTTTTACGAAATATATAAGAATCATTATTTGGTAGGTCCAGATAATAAATAAACCTGAGCTATTTGCGATGAAGGAGCCGTCAGACGACGAATAGTCGACTTCGAAATTCTCGCTGTCATCGTTGATGTCTACATTTACTACCGGTGGAATTTCATGTTGGATAACCTCCTCTGAATTTACCGTGAATTCCATTCTCTAAAAAAAACTTCGAAAATTAAAACTTATTTTGAAATGAAAAATTTATGGGACTTTTCCTTTTCAGAATAACTGAGAGGAACTCCTAACGGCGTGTAGGTTATGTTGGAAATTTGCGTAATACTGTAAGACAAAAATCAAACGTGTTTTCAAATTGTACGAATATTATTTTCTCTCGAAAATTGACGCGTCGACCTGACCACCTGGTTTTACTGGCACAACGCGAAATTGCCTATTTTGGATGTACGTTTGAAACGATTCATATTTGAGATACCGTATTTTGTTTTTAGTATTCTGCGGGTAATTACATTATTTAAAAAAAATAACTAGATCGTTTTTTAAGGTAATTTTATTGCGAACAGGCAGTAAAAGCAGACTTTTAAGGATTTGCATTAAAGTTCTGTTCATGTTCTAAAATAACCTCCAGGATTTTGGTTTGGAAATTTCTCTGATTTTCGATTGTTTCCGAAGTCTAAACAAAATTTTATGAGAGTATTTTTATATAGGGAAAATCAGAGGAGTTTCCTTAACAAAACTTTGGAAAAGTTAAATTTGAAACGACTCAAAACATTTTTTACTGTGGAGAGGTGTAATTTCCGAAAGACTCCTGAAAATTGAGTGTACCCTGATTTGCTGGGTTATTATGCCCTGGCAAATTTACCTCGTTTATTTGGTAAAATTGTTCTTCGGTTTCACTCTCTTTTCGGGAGTCAGGGAGTGGACTAAAAAGATTTATAGTCTTGAAATTTTCTGAAATTTCTTTTACGGTTTCGATATCCGGGTTTTTGGTAGGTTTAGGCAAAATTTTCTTTGAATTTTCCGACGCCATTCGAACCTTTTTTCTTTCGTTCCTTTCTGCGACTTTTCTTATCGCGCTCGATTCTGCCAACCAGGCTTCTGGTATGAGCATCATGATTCTTTTTGGATCCGTTTCTCGGTCGTCAATTCGGTTTCTGAGAAACCATTCCTCGTCGAGGTAATGTCCATTAATGTCGAAAATGAGGGATCGTTTAAGGGTTAGAAATTCGGCAACCGTTGTCTTTCGGAAATTATTTTCTTCGAAAATTTGGAGAAATATTTTCCGAAAAACTCCAGGTTCTAATCGATTAACCAATAAACAACCTTCATCTTGAACATTTTCTGGATGTCGGTGATGAGGAAAAGCTGCAAGAAAATTGATGTCTCCATCGTGGGACATGTCGTGGATATTGGGGAAACGGTATCTGAGCTCGAAATCGTCAGTCAGATTCATTTTCCTATCAAAATTTTAAGTTTTATCTTTATTTAAATTACGTAATCCCACGGGTTTGAAAGACAATAAAACTAGTGGCCGTTTTATTTTAATATTTTCTCCTAAAAATTTGACACGAAAATTTTCTTAATTACCTTTTGCTTTTGCTTAGAAAGAATGATTTGAAAAAGTGGTTCGGTCGCTTAAAACCAGTCGGAAAACCCTAGTGGTTTGAATGAGAAACATTTTTGTTCCTTTACCGTATTTTATTTGTAAAACCGAAAAACGGTATTTTATTTATTTTTTCACAAAAACAAATTTGAAAGAAAATTATAATGGATGAAATGAGTACACTGTACAGCATGGTTGAAAGTCACTCGGATGAGGATTTCACGGAATCTTTAGGTGATTGCACTGTTCGAGATTCATTAGAGGCGTTATTCGATGGTACCACTATTTCGGAGAAATGTGATGTCAAAACTGATCGAGAGTCTTTTGAGACTAGTTTGACAGATTTTGAGCAGGTTAATTTTATATTTAAAAAATTTTAAACCTAACCCAGGATATTTTTAGATGGAGTCGCTGAAAAAACTTTACCCCCGAGCTGAGAATTTAATTTTTAATGATTCTGTACTTTTCTTAATTTCGGATATCGAAGGGTTATCATCTGAAATGAAATTAAAGTTTCAGGAAACCGGGGCAGTGGTAGTCCCTCGATCTGAAATTAAAAATTTTCGAACGCTTTTTATCGATAATTATCAGCGGAACAAATTTCGGTATTCTACCGTTTATCATTTTAAAATTTTGTATCGTTTCGCTGTTTTTTCGGTAAAAGGGGATTATTTATGTGATAATTGGGAAAAATCTATGGATCATATTTCTTTAAAACGAGTATTGCTTTCTGATAATGACCGAAAAATTCTGATGCCAGCCAGTTGGGTGACATCTTCTTTGCACTGTATAAAGGCGTATAAACGCAGAAAACTTTTACGGTCAGATTTTTCAGGAGAAAATATTGTTTTTCCTAAATTTGAAATTTTTGACATTTGATCCATTTGGAAACCAATTTATAATTTTCCTTTTGTTCACGTGGCTCAACGAGCTGATATATTATAACAAACTACACCTATTGATTTTTTAAGATAATAAAGGAAAAAATTTTAGACGGAAAAATTTGATATGAATATCTCTGATATTTCCGAGGCGGATTTTGAATCTAATTTTAATTATAAAATGTGGCGGTTATGTGACGAGATTTTGGCAGTAAATGAAAATGAATTACGAGCGAAATTTAAGATTCGAAAAAGGTTCTTGTGAGTAATTTTTCACAAAAAAAAATTTTATTTTAAACTTTCTAATCTTTTTAAAAAGGTCTCTTTTACGAAGATATCCTGTCCGTGGACAGGAGCAAGGATGGGTTACTCGGCTGGCTACGGTTAGCGTGTCACATCCTAGAATTGAAATCCAGTGGAAACGCCTAGCGATCAATATGGGGCGGTTGGTTGCGGAATTGCGAGGATTTGAATTTATACCTCAGGAGGGTTTCGATGAATACTTCAAATTTTTGGAAGATGCTTAATTTTATCTCACCTATTTTCTACTTCTTTTATGCAATAAAATATATAAAAATGACAAAAAGTTGTTGGCAAAGATGTAATTTATTTTATTTGCTAAACATATAGACTAGAGTCGAAATTTCCATAACTTTCAATCGCGAATTGGTGAATTTCTTCATCAATCTCGCTTGAAATATTATCGAGATTTAGACTTTTTTCTCGACCATCAATTACGTGAATGATCCAGTCTAATTGCCATATGTAAATTTTTCCTAATTTTGAATTTTTCAAATCCATTTTCCTACATGAAACTAAACCTGTATCCCAGTCGATACCCATTTTAATTTCGTCTGAAAAACAAATTTTATAAAGGGGTCTATAGTTCTCTTTTTGAAAACCCCCTTCGTCAATTTGGATAATATCCCCCGATTTTAGGGGCATCATATTTCTATCGGTATATTTCATTTGTTCTGTAAAAGGAACAAAGTGCATGGGTCTGACCCTACGTTTTTCTTTTCTTTTAAGTTCAATAGATTTTTGTACGCATCTGCGTAGTAACAAAGTAGCTTTCTGTAAATCTTCGATATTTACTAAAAAAGGCTTTCCGTGAACATAACGTCCGTGAAAAAGCTCTGTGGGCCTAAGGCCCTCACCCCCTATAGTAAAGTTATATTTTTTAGTGGCTTCTGCCACTGCCATTTCTTTACTTATACCGGTTCGACTTAATTCTAAATTTAAATGTTTAGAAAATATGGCAATTCTGCCGTCCAAAGGGGCTAAGCGATTTTTGGACCCGGTATGTTTTTCCATTAAACAAATTTTTATCCCCATATTTCCTATATCTACATCGTCTACTAACGCTGCGTGCGACGAAGCGCAGTCCATTCTTATCGTCATGTACGCGTCATCGGGTTCAGTGGCCCCCAATTTATTTTTTACTTCGAATAAAATTTCTTTTGACTTTTCTGAATTCAAGTTTCCTTGAATTAGAACAGAAACCGCAAACCTGGTCAAAAACTCACTGGCGAAAAATATTTTGACCGATTTATTTTCCAGTAATTTTGATCTGGTATTAATTTTCGAAGACATATTTACTGGTAAAGTGCGATGTATTTCGTCCCCTAAAATACGCATGCCGATTCTCTCGACATTCAATGTTTCCTCCTCAAAATTCTTCATGACCCTATCAACCGGCCTATATTTTTTAAGGCGGATGCATTCTTTGCACGTGTTACAAAGAGTATTTATTTGGTCTTGGATATTTTTAATGACAAATAATCTTTTGGAAGAATTTAAAAGACGAGACATGGAACCGTGTCCAAAAGTATTATGCAAGGCAATTGCTACCTGACTCTTTTTAGATTCCGGTAATAAAATTTTCATGAGCTTTTCGTTTACGAGATCGCGGTCGTATCGGACTAAAACTCCTTTATACAATTTGCATTCCTGATTATTTATGAGGGTTCCTACTTTTCTTAAATTATTAGGGGCATCTTGTTGATTGCGCAAAACTTCCTTGGCTTTACGCATAGTAAAATCCTCGTTTTGCCATTCATCAATTAAATCCCAATTATCAACAAAATCTGAGATTTTCAATTTTAGATCAACCTTATTATAGGTAATTTTAGCGATAATTTCTTCAGATTTATAATAGGAATTTAATTTAGCCAAATCCGGATTTGGTATCAAACTGTGCATCCACCCTAAGGTGGTGTATGGAAAACGTATATTTTCCGGTATTACTGAGGGTCTTACATCTTCTTGTAAAAGTAAAAATTTTTCATAAGTCATTGTCGGTACTAATTGGGGTTCGAAACGTACCGAACATACTTTTTCGGCTAGTTTTGCTTGTCTCTTGAAAAATTCATCACCGGATGAGTCTACGATATCGCAGACTAGACAGCCTTGACAAGGAACTGAAGCTTCCTTGGTTCGGGATAAATAATCTGCGAATTCAATTGACGGATCTTTCGCCGAAACGTAGTGAATTTCATAATTGAAATACGCTAGTTTGGCGAAACATTCGTTAATTTTCCTATCGGCCGTTGGGATGCCGGACACCCTTAATTTTTTATATAATTTTGCGACCGATTGTGAATCCGTATACATTATACACGTGCGATCACATTGCTCAATTTCAGGAGCTGCTGCAAGCATTGCTGCTAGTAGCCCGGTTAATTCCACCTCGCATGACGAAGGTCTGCGTTTATTATCACAATCGGACCTCCGACGTGAAAAAAGTTTTATAAAATTTTTCTTATTTCCTTCTTTTTGGTAAAAGAAGGCAGCGTTAGCGTAATACGATGTGTCTACAACCCCGTGGATCTCTTTATTTTTATCTACAGGGTGTAGAGTTATTAATTGGTTTACTTTTTCTTTCACCATTTTGAGCTCTTTTATGAGTTCTGGAGTCCAATTAACGGCTAGATTATTAACCCCCGTTCCTTCAATTCGTAACTTATGTAACAATTTTGTTGCATAGGGTAAATGGTCTGAAATGTAGGAAGCACTTCCTAAAAATCTTTTCAACATGCGCTTAGTGGTTATATTGAATTCGGTCATTTTATCTAAATTACTTATAACATGGGCATTAGGCTCAATTGCCCCATTGTTTAAGGTTTTACCTAATAGTTTTATTTTACTTCCTAAAAGCTTCATTTTTGAACCTTTTACTCTGAAATTAAAATAACTTAGTGTAGACAAAATACCTTCCAAAATAAATAAAAATTCCGATTTTGTAGAACCCCAAAATATAATGTCGTCTAAATACCGACATAGATTATCTTTAAATTTGTACAAGATTCTTAACATGAATTCTCGTACCGATTGTGGGCTGACTGCCCAGCCCATGGGACATCTTTTGTAGCAGAACAGACCCATATCTGGGTGTTCTACACAGAAAAAGGGCCACAGCTGTCTTTCCAGCTTAAAACAATAGAACATACTCTGAATATCGAGAGTACCTATTAATCCGCGTTTTGTGAAAAATGCGGCTTTATGAATAATTTGAGCTACCCCATCGGATTGAGTCGCTTTGAAATGCGACATTTGATTGACCGTTCGGCTACAATCTAGCACAATTCGGCAACTATGTGCGTTTAATACCATATCGCCGATGTCATTTTTCTTGCCGACGGCAAAGATGCTAATTATATTTTTAGGGGTCATGTCTGGGGGAACTTTTATTAAAACATCATTTGCTATTTCTTCGTTCAATTTTTGGGTTAACGCATCGCGGACATCTGGGGCCATTTTCCCAAAATAATTTGCAACGCGTGTGCTCGACATTTTACCGTCGATTTTTCCCCTTACGACAAATCTGTCGTCATTTACGGTCCCCACGTCCCCACAAAACAGGGGTTTATATTTATTCAAAATCTCCCAAATTTCACTTTTTAAATTTTTATCTTCAAGAAAACCTAATTCGCCGTAAAGGTCGTTAACCTCTACTTCAGAAAGGCTGTTTTTATTTTTAAATTCCTGAGCTAGTCTCTCGATTTCTACATAAAATTTCTTTTCCCCGTCGGGATATTGGTTTAATCGATCTTTAGTAGTATTTCTTTGACCGACAAAATTTGAGTCAAAATCATTTCCGCATTCGAACTCATCAACCTCATTAATCAATATTTCAAAAATTTCTTCACTGTCAGGATTAAATACATCATTCGAAATTACTGATACACTGTCCTGACAGTTGGAAATGTAAAGTGATTGCATTTCTAAATTTTCTTCATAAGCCGCTTTGATATTTTCGAAAACCGTTTTAACCACCATCTCGTGGAGAGGTTTTAATGGTTTTTTCCCAACGCAGATTTCTGTCTCGAAACCTTCAAAGTTAATTTTGAACTCATTTAATTTCATATCGGATTGTCCGAATAAAATTACATTCCAAGGGCCAACTTTGGTTACAACCACATTTCGCAATTTTATTTTGAAATGGTTAGTTTTAATTGTAAAATTGGCCCTGAAATCTAATAATTCGATTTTAACCCCAGATGCTCCGGTAGCAACTGTTTTCGAGGGATAGGTTTCAACTCCCGGGATCATATTTAACAGGTCTTCATGTATTAAAGAGGAACTGGCTCCGGAGTCGAGAATCATTTTCACGGCTCTCGGTTTTAAGTCGCGATCAATTAAATTAAAACGAACCCCTTTTGCTATTACCTCGTCGGGGGTGCTGTATTCGTTAATATCAATTTTAACTGAATTTTTGCTTTCAATTGAATTGAATACTTCAAATAAAACGGAGTCAAGACTTTCGATATAGTTATTTTCCATCTCAAAAATAGCATAAATTTCTTCGTAATAGGTGGTAATGTTTATGAACTTACTTTCTTTCATTATTTCTCCTGAAAATTTGTAAAAATCTTTTCTGCCAATCAAAAATTTATCGCAAAAATTTTTGCAGATCAAAACATTTTGGAAATTCAGGATTCCTGTTTCCGTTCTTAGTGAAAAATCTACTTTTTTAGTCGATGCGAACGTATTTCCGGTGATGTCGAAAAAAGTCTTGTTATACTGACTTAACATTTTTATTACAGAAAATTTTCTAATTTCTAAAAATTTTGATTCGCTTATCATTGAGGATTCAATAGTTGAATCAAAAACGCATGATAATTTATGAGAATTGATATGGAAAATGTCTATAGTCGAAAAGGTGTTTTGATTAAATTTTTGGGTTTTTATTATTCTAACAGTAGGGGAAACTAAGTGAGAGTAAACGGTATTGTTAAACGCCAGATTGTTCGTCGAAATGTTCGTCGGCTTTTCCAGCTGTTTAACCTTAAAATCTGTTTTAGAATTGGTGTAATGATTTTTGCGAGCAGCGTTTTTTAACAAACATAACAATTTCAAGATTCCGTAATACTTATTACTGTATTTCTTACCTATTAGGAATTTTTCTAAATTTATGTCAGAATTGTCCACCATTTGAAGCATATTATCCTCAGTTGGTTTATTCTCCGCATCTCGCTCGTCCATTGTATCCAAATCTTCTTCTTCTTCTAATTCACCTACGAAATTAAGAACTACATTTTTAAGCTCCTCGAATTGGTCCTCTGTGTAGGCGTAGAAAGTTTTTTCATTTTTGTTGCTTCGTACCTGATAACGCCCTTTATCAGGTTTGAAATTTTTAATTCTTTCTTTAAAATTTTCTCTGGAAAACTTTCTACGACTACCACGATCAGGGAAACCTTTTCGAGGTGTAAAACTTTTACGTGGAGCGTTATTTTGCTCCAAATTTTTTCTGAAAGGTTTTTTGCTAACAAAAATTTTCCCTTTCAGATTTCCTTTTCGAAATTTACTATTGAAGCGATTAATGGTCACTTCTTCAATTGAACCACCGTCCGATTCGATTTGATAAAAATCGTCGGTTTCATCGATGGTTTTTAGGGATTCAACCGCTAAAAACTTAGCTTTATTAGCTCTATCCCTATCTTCTTTAGCTTTATTTGCGAAATTAAGAAGTTTAAAATACTGATTTCCAGCATCGTTTGGGTGCGTACGGTACGCATAATCCCATGTCTGAATAAGGAGTTCAGATTTGCCTCGGGACAAACTGTTCAAACTTTCATACAGTTCTCTTTTCCCTTCAATGATCATTTTAACACTTAGCTCATCTAAGTTTTTATCGCTTTTGCGGGCCATTAAAGTGAAAAATTTTTCTACCTGTTCGTAATCAAGGTAGGAGAGGTACTAAGGTACTAAGGGTCATATTAAGGTTCAACTGAGGGGAAAAAAGCTCCCTTCCGATAAAACCAAAATTTTCACCTTCGATTTCTGCAAGATTTATGGGTGTCTCGTAGACACCAAGAAATTTGCAGGTCATATCTCGAAGGTTTTGAATTATGGACGATTCTTTAACTCCTGATTTTGCTAGAATCGGAATGCTTTTAATAAAAGCGAATAGTCGCATAACCGGTGGTTCTTTTATTTTGCAACCGCAAATTGAATAAAATAGTTTTTTGAGGTTATCCCAGTTATTAATTCTCCCCATATCAAATTGGCTTTTGATTGTGTCTGGCAGCATACTGTTAAAAATAACCATGGTATGCTGTAAAACCGTTCTGATACTGGTAATATTTTCTGGATCAAAAAACAACCGGAGTTCCGGTTCACCGATAAATTTACCCCCGCCGAAAAAGCTTATGAAGCGAATATTCGCATCTTTTAAATTTGGTTGATTTTTATTTGCAGCATTATCCTTGCAAATTATGTCAACTTCGCTCGTAACTCCTGGCATTCCAAATTTTACCTGTATTTTTTGGTAATCTAAAGTTGCTGACAACGGTTTGGACATACCTATTAAATCATTAATAGGGGTGAGCATATATCTGAATTCTTGCGACATTGTTTTGAAAGATAAAACGCTATCGGGAATTCCCCTAGTTTTGTCATCTTGACAAGTTTGGTGGTGAGATGGTGGTCGCCACAAAAAGGGAAGGCTACGAAAGTCGTAAATGCCTTTATATGAATTTTCTCGTAATCTTTTCGAGATATTGTCTTCAAGGAGGTTTAAAACCTCATTAACCGCATTAGCATCCCCATAAGGTAGCTTATTAAGGTCAATTTTAAAAATTGAATTTTTTGAAAAAGTTTTTTCAATTAAAGCCGAATCATGGGCATTTGGTATAGAGCCAGGACGGTAGTTACCGTCAGTACGCGCGTAAGCCATGGCTTAGCGGAATAGGTTGGGTATTTGACCCTTTTGTGAATACAAATATCTCGACGATTCTGTATCCTTTAAGAGGCGTGAAGACGTATCTTAACACTAGAAGGCACCACGTAAATCTGCTATCGGATAGGCTGCACACAAAATGAGTTAACACCGGTTAGTCTGTTAGAACGTTACTTTATTTATAAAGTAAAGTGTAGGCGGCAGATACTGAACAGAAAAAGGGGTGTACAAAAGGCTCGCGGCAACTGAATCACCGCGGAGTGTGTGATCGGAATAAGTTTCCTAGAAAACGTCCGATCCCCACTTCGCAATAATACTTTGCCCGAGTAACCAATCGACCTGCAGCTCCGCTCCAAAGTACTCCGCCGTCACCTGTTGAATGCAAGTCTCCTGTGATAGGAAATTCGTCCAACCCAAAACCGCCAAACTAAAAGTAAAGGTTAGTACCGAGATTACGTATAATCTCCCTCTTTCTACCTTTCGGATTTTCGCCCGAGTAAATTAAGTGTTGTTAAAACACGGTTTAAATAGTTCATAGTGGTGGCGATAACGCGACCTAAACTATTGTTTTATTATTTATCCAAAAATATGGATGGGACCTTGGTACCGTATATTTTCTTTTTACGTAAGCACTTGATTGGTTGATCCTTTCTTAATCTGACCAATGAAATGGCCTATTCCGCAATCAAGGGTTTTGATTGGGTGCTAATATCTTGCGTTGTTTGTATCATTAAAATATTCAGGATTTGTACTCTGAGGGCGGATAATCCATATGGTCTCGGAGGAGATAGATTTTGAAATTTCGCGAAGTGACCTCCTGTTACGACTCTGTGACGATTGGTGTAGTCATCAAAATTTCAGTTTGACTTTTGATTTCACAAGATTAAGGCTTGATCCACAAATTGGCATTTTTGGAATAATTGCTCAAGGTTCAGATTTTCCAGAAATGACTCTGCGAAATTGCAAATCAGACATGACTACCCCCTTAA
>SCLH01002025.1:43956-63130 GCA_004367855.1 Oikopleura vanhoeffeni | reverse complement strand
GGAAATAGCTGCATGGGACTTTATTCGAGCCAAAGTTAATTCCGAAACGTTTTCATTTCTTGCGGTATTTTGAAAATTTAAAACCAAATTATCTATCTCCAAGATATTAGCCGGGTCTTTAAATGGTGAGCCTATTCCTCGGTTTTTGCCAAGTTTAATAATGTCAATTATGTTAGATGGAATAACAATATTGGTCCGATTGTGGATATTTACAGTGTTGAAACTTGTTTCAAGTTCAAAAATGAGATTTTTAAGTTTTTTTGACCGTCTAAGGTCAGATTTTTGTTCAAATTTAAAAACGTTATTTTTGATGAGGTTGATGAAAAATATATGGTCAGATGAAGAATTACATAAGTTAAGTATTTTGTGAGATAATTGATCAAAATTGCCTTCAAAAATTTTTAATTCAGAAGTATTTCTATTTCTTTCTTTGTTGAGCTTTCTTGTTTCAAAACGTCTGATTTCCAATTTTGTGAGGCAAACTTTTTGAATTTGGGTGATAGAAATCTTAATAAATCTTGGGCAGACTTTTTTCTCTATGCAAGATTGTAGGAAATTCTGTGCTTCTTTTGCTCGGTGAACTCGTTTCCAACTGTTAAAACTGGCATGCAGCAAATCTATGTCGACGAAATGTTTTCTCTGTGCTGCGTTGATAATAAAATTAATCATATTTTTGTTTAAAACTGACTAGTTTCGAATTTATTTAATTCATTTTCAAAGTTTTTGTTTTTTAGGAATGGCTTTAAACAGTTTTTTGCGAGTTGACTANGCAAAAGGCGAAATTAATTAATGATGATTTGTCACAAATTATTGTGAGAATAAGGGTGCAATTTTGATTGAGAAAAATTGTGCATTTTAAACAAGAAAGACATAAAAAATTGTTATTTATTTTTATCAATTTGATAAATAAATCGATATAAAACTTTAAATTTGCTTAAGAACCTGCCTGTCATGCCAAAAAAGTTTACAAACAAACCAGTTCTACGACCAGTTTTGCAAATTGTGGCGGCACAATCAGCAATGAATGCCACGTTGAAGATGGGGAAAATTTCATAGATTTTCGAGGACTAGGAGACTTGGAATCTTACTCATTTGTATTACACTATATTCACGAAGATCTGACCACCTCGTCTTTAACTTGGACACAAATGGAAAATCCATTCTCGATCACTGACCCACAAGCGCCAACGATATCAAACGTATTGTTGTATAGTCAGGGTTTGAACCGGGAAAATTTGAATTTTCCATCAAATGAATTTAATTAAAAACAAAAAAGGAATTTTTAGGTAGAATATACAAATTCAAATAATACAAAAAATCCGAGAATTGAGGAGAAAATTTCAAGTTTTAAGGTTTGAAAACTGAATTTTAACTATTTTTCATTTGCCCTGTAATTTCATTTATTTGTAAACGAGTAATTCAGGGGGTACCCCTCATGGGAAATGCCGTTTCATGGTTTTTGAAGGCAAATATTTGGGAAACTATACATTGTGATACCTAATTGTTTAGCCTGGTAGATTAAATTGAACCTGAATCTCAATCCAAAATCATAATCAAGGGTCACTGATGTGTCGACCAATCAGGAACGAGCGTCAGAGTAGAGTCATATTTGTAGCAAATAGTCTATTTTTCGGAGTTTTGGGGGTAGAAAAATTATTTTTCGATTTTATGAACCACAGAGAACCGACGGAAGTCGTGTACTACGTTTTGAAAAATTCGAAATACATTCGCTCTAGAATATATTACAATAATTGTTGAATATTTTCGACACTTGTTCTTCACGTTCAGAAGTTTTTTCATAAAAACTTAAAAAAAAACAGCTTAATCAGCGACAACCACTCCCTTAAGGTCTAGATAAATAAACGAAAAATTTTTCCTAGTGTTCCCCCTATAATATATAAATCAGTTTTTTTTCTACTTTTTACAGCAAAAATTTTCAAAAAACTATTTTTTCAATTTTCTTTCTTATGATACACATTTTTTGTGCGTACCCTCCTTATAACCTCAAAAATGAATTGTTTGAAAGAATTGATTAACAATAATGGCTGAAAACTCTCATTTTGAAGCAAAAGTTCTGACCATAAGTTGGCTCAAAAAAATAAAAGCCCTTAATAATAATCGGTTTACTTTGTCTCCTTGTTCTCCCGGTCCGAACCCTATGTTGAGTGATGGGCAAGAAATTTCGTTAGATAAACACTATGATATCGGACCTTTTGCTGGTTTGAGAATAAGTAATCGACCAGAATTTTCGCTTCTAGACGGAGAGTGGTCATCGTGGTTCTACTCTGTTGGAGTTGTCGCGTTTTTCGCCGAGGGTTTTCCTGCAGTAGACCCAAAGTGGGCGAAAAGTTCAGAATTGTTTATTTGCTTACCAGGTAAGCTTTTAATTTATTTACGTTTCAGATAAAGTATCACAATCTGAGTCAGATTATCTGACCTATTAAAGCTAATAACAAATATCCAATGTATTCAATAAAATATTTACAAGTATTTTTTTATTTTTTATTCAAAGTCCACGAGTCTAAGACTGAGAGTCCCAGTCTGGGACTCATCTATGGGACTCATACTTAATATTTAAATTTATCAATTTTTGGAGAATCACAACACGATTTATAAAATAACGAGAACCAATTTGGACGAAACCTTGGAGCTCTGCACGGACTTATCAGCTATACATTCATGTAGGTGTCGAATATGTAAATTTTTAATCTAAGGAGGAGATACATTTTGATGGAGACCCCTAAAGTACAGCCAAAATATGTTTTTTGATAATGCTGAAGCTAATTGAGGAAGTCATATTTGGTCGAATAATTTGTTATGTTCCGGCAATTGGTGACTGAAAACCCCGATTTTCACTAAATTCTTGACGACCACCAAGGATGGGTGATGATTTCCAAATTGATATATTCCGCCAATTAAATTTCAGGCAAACAGGGCCTTTTAAGTTATGTTTGAATAAGCCAATATATGTTAAACTAGGATTGCGATTATAATGTCTCAATCATTCTTTGTATAAATAGACTCCTAGATACGTGACTTTTTTAAAATATTAACCAATCTCATCCCAAGGTTTATTACAACTTAAACAATTATTTTCTGATAAATTGTAGAATGAGTTTGATGGAACACCATTCTTTTACAGAATTCATCATAAAATCTTCCGCCACCTGTAGGTTAAATTTGTGACTTTGCTTTATTTTTTTGAAAAGCTAGCTCAAAACCAAAAAAAACTTTTTAGGAGCGTTTTTGTCAAATTTCGACTCCGAAGAAATAATTTGAATGTTCTAAGTTAAGTGTATCAATTTCTGAATTGAAATGTGCTACGGTCTGTGAAAAAAATGACGCAAAAGAAAGCTAATGAATTACTGAAGGGAACGTTGGCTCACGTGAACTCGATATTTTCAAGTTTGAGTGGACCAATTAAGACAAAGATTGAGAAAAAACCTATTCTTAAATAAAGAAAATCCTAAGAACTTTAGTTGTTATTAAGGGTATTTTTTGCTTTCAAGGCATCAAAGATTGATTCAGTGTTTTTTATGACATTATAACTGAGTTGTTTTTATCAATTAAAGGAATTTATTCTCATCACATTAATATTGTCTTTCAAGAACATCTACAAGAACCTGCCTGTAATGCAAAACAAGTGTATAAACAAACCAGTTATTCGGCCAGTTTCGCGAATTGTGGCGGCTCGATCACCAATGAATGCTATGTTGAAGATGAGGAAAATTTCATAGATTTCCGAGGTCTAGGAGACTTGGAATCTTACAAATTTGAATTACACTATACCAATGCAGATGATTCCACCTCGACTTTAAGGGGGTTGTTTCGGCCGGAAAGATTTTAAAGGATCAGAACTCTTATTTCTAACCTGAAAATAATTTAAACTTTCCAGATTGTTTGTAAGTAATCTCAAGAACAAACTTTTTAATAATTTCCCGATCCAACCGGTAAATTAGGTTGACTGGAACGAAAAACTTATTTTTGAAAGTTGAATTGTTTTCAACCCTGTTATTAGAAATGTTTATTTTTTAAACATTATTTTCTCTTAAAGTGAATAAAAATATATAATTGTTATGCTTTTTAGCCCTTTAACGGTTTATAATTTCACCAAAGCTTATAAAACCATGCTTTTGAATTCTCATAACAATAAACTTGAAGTCAAAAAAACATTTTCAAATCGTCATCCTGGGAGTTCAGAAATTTATCGTGAATTCGAAAGCAAGCATTCTTGCTAAATTACCTCGAAATAATGCGGTTGATGCTACAAATAACTTTTTATAAATCACGTTATATTTCGAAATCAGATTTCCCAAATCTTCTTTTTTTAAATTATATTTGATTGCGTTTAGTGGAGTATGTAATTCAAATTCAACCTATTGTTAAGCATCTTATAAAATTAAAGAAATTCAAACTAAGACGTCATGTCGGCCACCCACGTCTTTCTTATTTTTGAACAAAAAATTTATTTTTAAAGTGCCAATATGGCCGAGAAGGCCCAATAACGCCGAATTTTTGGCGATGTTGGGCCTTCCCTATTAAAGTTTTGTATGTAAAACGAGAAAAAATACATTTTTTCATGATCAAAATTTTGAAAACGGCATTTTTTGTCATTTTTGAGGCGGTTCTAGATAGAAAATCGAGAAACACAAAAAAATCAAAGTTTTTTTAATTACGGTGTTGAAAATACCACTTTTAAGAATAAATTTCTGCTCGCGGTTCACTTAATTAACCAGTTGGTTCCACATGCGATCGTGAAAATTGCAATAAATTCATCTTGAGATAACAGTCTTCAAATCTGGAAATTTTAGAATGATTGTTATGCAGGAGAAAAAAGCTATGAGTCATAACTTATGACCCCTTCGAAACTTCCTTCAAGTTGATACAACCCCCTTTAGTTGGACACAAACAGAAAACCCATTTTCAATGACTGAGCAACCGGCAACGATATCAAACGCGTTGTTGTACATTGATGGACTAGTTACTTCGATATCTGAACTCTATCCATTTCTTGGTTTGAAAATAAGTGTTGAACCATATACGCTTCTAGATGGAAATTCACCCACGTGGTGGTACTCTGTCGGAGTTACAAGCAATGATCCAAGTGGTTTTCCCGGAGTATTCCCAAATTGGGCCAAAGCTTCAAAAATGTTTATTTGTTTACCAGGTGAGCTTTAATTTTAATTGAAATTTCCCATAGACATCACTGATCCTTTAAAGTGCATATAAACATTTCAATGATGCTTCGTTTTAAAAATTTCGAGCCTCTGAGTCAAATGTTAATCCCTTTTATATGATTTGAGTTGTAGGCTTTGGCCCATAGTCTATGGGCGACATAATATTAACTGCGCTTTAAGGAGTGCTTTCAAGTTCACAAGGTTTCTCTAACGATATATCGATTACGGGGCCCTCTCATCACTTTTTGTATATATATCTCTGAAGTCGAATTTAAAAATATTGATTTAGTGATAATTTTTCAAAAATTTTTGTTACTTAGTATCGAATGCATGGGTGTTTGAAGATTTTTTGAATTAAAGAGTTTTTTTACACATTATTTCAATGTAATCGATGAAAATTTTACACGGAATTTGTTAACCGGGTCACCCTAATGGGCCTATTTCATGCATCGGTTTTTTTGACACACAAATAGTGTATAAACAGTTCATGTATGTTAAATTTCTGCTACTATTTCAAACTGAAAACAAATTGACACCGATTATTGGTCTATGATCATTTTATCTTTAAATCCCCACTTGGTCATGAATTAAAAAGTTATCTTTGACGGAGGTAGGTTTCAGCAAATAACTTAGAAAATGAGCAAAAATCAAATATAGCTTGTGCAAATGATGAGCAAAACTATTTTTACATTATTTCGTATTTATTATTCATCTTATGATTATCACGATCAATGATCGTCGATCATACAAAAAGTACGATTATTAACAAAATGGGCTCTCAGAAAGTTTTGCCAAATAAATTGCCGTGTTTCAAGTGATAAATACATTTATATATCCCTTTATCACCTTTTGGTTAGAATGCGTAGCCACTACTCCTTTTAACGTGTGATTTTAACGTTGTGGCTACGCATTCTAACCAAAAGGTGATAAAGGGATATCAGAACTACGAATAAGGTTATTTTTTGTGTTAACCCTGTATTTTGAGTTTTGGTTGATTTTTTAAAATGCACGTGTAATGTTCGCATATTCAGGCACTCAGCTGACCACTGGCTCATGTGAAGAAGGATCTAACTGGTCCGAATGGATAAGTCGTGATGAACCATCCGGTAGCGAAGATAATGAAGAATTTGTCGGTCATGAAGAAGACTCAACTATGCCATGTCCAACACCAACTGGATTACAAGCCCGCGAAGTAAACGGAGGTGGGGTAATGTTGACGACGCAAAATGTTGTATTCTCGTTACTTACTGGATTCCAATGTGTCAATTCTGATAATAATGGGCTTTGCAACGATTATGAAATAAGAGTGTGTTGTCCAGGTACATCAATAATATAAATTATACTATATAATAATTATTTGAACAGCATTATGATTTATGAATGAAATAAATCATAAACAAATTTAACAAAAAACTAGTTAATCTGAAATATGAGCCGCTTGTTCGGCACTGCACAGCCGGTACGAATTTGTGCATTATTTCGATTCGTAAAGGCAACATCGTCTACTAAACTTTCAATAAATTTAGTCGCCAATACGTGTGTTTGCCTTTTTTCAATCCCATTACTTATTTTCACAAACAAACCTGTTCCGAACAAAAATGAGTAATTCAAAGACAAAAATAAACGTAGGACTTAACCCGTGTGAGCACAAAGCCTTTATAAAGGCTTTTGCATATTTAAAGGATGTCAAAAAAAATAACTTATTTTTTTTTGGAAATTTTGTTCAAATATTACGGAGGGTTGATTTTTTTCCAATTTTTCACTTCTAAAAAAGTTAAATGCGACCTATTGCGTCAATTAAAATTCGAAAATAGTCAGTTTTTAGGAAAGTGTTTTGTTCATGGTTAACACTCAAAACAAAGATTAATTGGTATTCAGGAACAGATATTTTTTTTCAGAAGTGATATTTCAAAATTTTCAATTTCTAAGCTATCTCCACTGAAATCATATTTTAATTATTAAAAAATTATTCGAGCAATTAAATATTGTCCACAGAGTCACTGATTAGTATCGACCCAGAATAATATCAGAAGTGTACTAATCTGCTTTTATAGGAAAAATATACCATTTTTTAAAATTGTGATTTTTTTATAAATTTTAGACCTATTTAAAAATAATTTTGATTGATAATAATATAGACCAAATTAGAAAAAAAACGATGAATAGGTCAGATCCTTGTGCATCGATTTCAATAGCAAAATAATTTGGTGAACACCACTGTGAGCTTGTATACGTATTGCTGTACCTTGCTCTTAATCATAATTTTCTACTAAAAATCAAAAATTCAGAATATCAATGTTGGATGCAAAAAACGGTTGAACTTACTTATGCAAAAAAAATTGAAATCTAACTACCTTGGGCTTTCTGTAATACGCGCTTAAAAAGCCTGTAGAAAGGCTTAGGTGCCTTGGCGGGACTTTTTTTTCTGTGCTTACACGGGTTAAGAATTGACTGTTTTGTCTTGAAGAAATCGCGTGACCATATAAATAGAATATGGAACTCGTACAAACAAGCTCGGTATTTGGATTTTGGAACCCTCAATAATTGATGAGTACTATTTCCAGTCAATTGTTTAATTTTATTATAAAAAAAGATCAAAAATATACGGATCAATAATAAGCAGAAAACAAAAGTTAATTAAAAAGTATGAATAAATTTCTCAAATAATATTTATACGATGGTAATTTTCAACTTTTACACTCCGATATCGATTAATATAAGTAAAATCAGCTCTGTGCTTAATTTTCATGGAACAATTTATTTTAATAAGATATTAATTGCATTAATCATAAATTTGCACAACGTTCGAATATGTTATTAATTAACTGTGAAATACTTGATATGTCACAATAATATATAATATATTATTTAAGCTCAAGTTGTTGACTGTGATATAACCGAAATTGATATGTGCTCGGTAACGTGTGATGGAGGAGTCAAACAATGCACAAGAAGATGCATAAACGGAGTTTTTGGGGATCATGGCTGCCCTGCTGGCCAAGAAACAAAAACGGAGGCCTGTAACCAACAAGATTGCCGTGAGTTTAAAAATTATTTAGATCAAAACTTTCGAGTATTTTGTGTGTGTTGAAAGTGAATGTATATCTGAAAATTTTGCATATGGCCAACAATTTATGTCGGAATGTTTTTAGCACAAGTGGTTGATTGTGATTTTACTGCATTGAGTATGTGCTCGGTCACGTGTGGTGGCGGAGTTAAAGAATGCACAAGAACATGCTTGAACGGAGCTTTCGGAGATGACGGCTGCCCTCTTGACGAAGAATCAAAAATGATGTCCTGTGACGAACAAGATTGTCGTAAGTCAAAAATAAGGCTCTGATAACTACTGAGGTGGTTTTTTTTGTTAATCTAAGCACTTAGCAACGTATTATTTTGGCTGAAACCAATGTTCAGACCCATGCTAGATGCATGCTCATTTTGTAAACAGTCAGAACCAGATTTATAAATTGTATTGTGCTTAATTTATGCAGCATAACCGATACACAACATAATTTTAGTTGGATCGCCTTGATACAGTATAAATGGGGCGTTTTAGTACTTCAACTCAGCTTTTGTGTTTCATCTCGATGCATCGCATCAGCGAATTGTAAAACAGTCAATGAGTGATGCGTGGGTTGCTCGCACAACTTCTAATACCCTTTAGCTGTACAACAGTATCGATTTAAAAATCACCAAAAAAAAACTCGACGTTTGTTTACCACCTTGATTAATTATTTGAGCATAAAGTGATTGTGATGATAATTGATGTCCAGACATTTAAGTGTCTTTTGTTTGTCAAAAATTAATGCCACCAGATGAAATTCGTGTACATTTCCAACAATTAACGAAGAACTATTTTAGCTCAAGTTGTTGATTGCGATATAACTGAGATTGATACGTGCTCGGTGACGTGTGATGGAGGAGTCAAGCAATGCACAAGAACATGTGTGAACGGAGTTTTTGGAGATGACGGCTGCACTCTTGACCAAGAAACAAAAACGGCGACCTGCAACGAGCAAAATTGTCGTAAGTTCAATTTTTATTTTTAACAACGTCCGAGGTTATGTTTTTGTGAAGCAAAATTCTTAGGAATAAGAGAGAGATCAGCAACGTCGAAACTATCACCACACATTTTGACGTCGTTACTGTTCAGTCCATACAAAAACTATACCGGTATGTAGACGATTTATGTCTCCAAAGACGGGAGAATGAAATAATATAACTATGTAAACTGTAATATCCGTGTTAAAATAAAAATCACCTAAATTAATGCTACGTCTACCCTCAGTGAGATAACTTTGTCTGGTGACGTGACACCACACCAGCTTTTTCGAAGGCAAGTTTAAATAACTAATACACAGTTTTTTCTGACTGGTTTCGATTAATTATCATTGTCGCCAAATAAAACAGAAATTAGCTTGTAAAATATAATGAAGGAAGACCTTTTTGAGATCTAGGGAATTGCATTTTAATGCAACTAGATGTCCGCAGTTCAAAAATTTTAAGTCAAATTAATCAAGTAGCGTGTGAGTTTAATAGTAGCGGTTTCGGAAAAATTAAGAATTGTCAATTTATTAGGTACAAGGGGGGGCTCAAATATCCCCGAAAGTTTTGCCAAATTGCGTAGGCGTTTTTCCAAAAAATTTGGCAAATTTAGGCGATATTGGCCTCCCCTGTATTCATTTTATTAATAAATTATTAAATGTGCATGGTCAGTGCCATTTAACGTCAAATTTTTTTGATATCATATCAAATTCCTGATTTATTTTCAATTAATAAATACTTTTTGCATTCCAAGAAAATCCATCATAAATCCGTCATTAACATCTCTTTATTTTAAGCTGACAATGTCCCCGTTTTGCTCTGCTCAATTTGATGAATTTGTCTAAGTTAATCAAATAATAGCTATGCTTTAGGTCGAATAAAACAATTTTCCCTACAATGCTATGAGGTCATTAAAAGTCAATTTAATTTGATTGTTGAATAACATACACCTGGTTTGATCTTCAGTAACAGATCCTACCTTGCAAAACAAATTATTCAGAAAGCTTTTGGGTTCTGTCTATACATTAATAAATCAATAATCATATGAATAGGGTTTTCGACCGGTGAACATTTTAAAATATTAAGTCCTTAAACCGAAAAATACAAGACAGAATTTTAGTTGGGCTGGTCGGTTTTTTTAATCATTCTTAAAGGGCGTGTGGCCGAATTGGTTTTAATTTTGCAGAGCGATATCCTTTTTTCGAACCGGAAACCTCCATCTCAAAAACGCATACTATCTCTATAGGCGCGTGTTCGAATCCCACTAATGTTGGCTTAGTGATTATCTTGAATTGATTGATTAATAGGCAATGGGCTTCCTAATGGAACCTGCTAAATTACGATGTGTAATTACCCAAGTCAATCACTAAGACAATCTACTTAGAACAACATCAGTGGATCGAAACACGCGCTTAATAGAGATAGAAGCGTTTTGAGATGAGTTCCGTTCGGAAAAGGATATAAAGAAACAAAAAATGTGAAATTTTATTTTTTCTTAGCCGGCTCTGCATGTGGCTAATTATTTAATCGGGCAAAAGACTGTCAAGTGTACTCTTTTAACGAGCTGTCAATCGAAGTTCGCCAATCAATTGAAGGATGGATTTAGCAATATAATCTATATTAGAGTGGATTAAATTGAGTAACAAATTTAATAACATAAACAATTTCGCCGTACTGTGCTAACGGTGTGGGAAGACATCAACTGATGTTAACTCGCGTTCAAATTGAAAGTGCTGGTTATTGGATTCAATCAGTCGTTGATTCGTCAAAGGTTCTGATTCGTCCAAACAGGGTTTTGTTTTGGCATATTTGTATTGTTTCCACTCAATAATTGATTTAATTTTAATGAGAAGGCCTAAATAGTTTTACTGACTTGAAGGTGTAATGACTAGGGTTCAGTACTGGGGCGTATAATCTGACTTTCACACTAAGTTGGTTATTGACGATTGATTCATTGGTACAGAATTTTACAAACTTTATTGTCATAATTAAACTAATAAAATTAAACCACGTCTACTATTACAAATTTATGAGCAAAATTAATGACTTTGATTGCAGAATGATTGAATTGCTGGATGCCATTTGAATAAATTATTAGACCAAAATCGTGAAGACTCTTAATTTCCTGGACGCATGAAAATGTAATGCGACGGAATAGAAACGTCTGTTTTTATAGCGCAATTCATATAAAATGAACCTGACTATGAACACACGGATATTTTTGATAAACTTGCGTCCTTATACATAGATAACGGAAAGTAATCCACGCGCCTGTTTACACCAGGTAGGCGTACAGTGACCGATGAAAATAGCGGGATTCTGAATTAAGTCGACATATCGAGTATTCTGATTGGACACTGGCTCAATAGTTACGTCCTACTTGGTTGCATCCAATGGTGTGGAAAGGCGCGATTAGGTTTTCATTTTTGATATCTCAGTATACGTTTATCGTAAGAATTCACTGATGTATTTCGATTAATATTTGGATTGACAAATTAGGTGAAGTTTTTTTGACAAAAAAACCCCCCAAAAAAAAAAAAATTATTCCCCCCTCCCTTTTCATTGAACTGAAATTTTTTAAAACTAAATTTTTAACAACCGATTATAATTATGTTTCCACTCGTAATTCTCTACTCCTGCTATGTTTTCATTTAATAGAACGTGTGTCAGCACTGAGAAAAAAGCATCATCAGGTTGATTTACATTATACGTTGTGTTAATATTTTTAAAATCATTCAATTTTATACAATCAAGTTTACGAGAACGAGTTCGTAACGAACACAATATACAATTTTGGAAACAAACCTTGTTTTTGGTGTTGAAAAAATTACATGTAACTTAATTTCACAAAAGATGATTGACTTTTTAGAAGGGCTTTTTTTCCAGCACATCGCGGGCAGCACCCACAATCCCTATAATCTTAAGTTTCTCACCTTGCAGAAAATAAGCCTCATTATTACTAACTGTTAATACTTAAATGCTTTGTATTCTGTGATCATTGGATACTTAATTGATACTCCTTCAGAAATACATTGTGAATAACAGTCTGTTTATTCACAAAAAATAATTATTCTTGATACACAAAAAATTGTCAATAAGATTCCATAGGAAACGATTTTGTCTTTGCTTTAATATTCGCAAATAAAAAAGAAAGACAAGTAACTTGAAAATTTTTGAGGAAGACGAACTTTAAACTATGTGGGTGAAATTCTAGGATGGTTGGAAGAAAAATGTGATTTATTATGCTCTCGAGTAGGAAATGGTTTTTCAAATAGATTGAAAATATAGTAATTAATGGTTTGTATTTGAATAGAAATTCGAATTTATTGTATTTGTAGTAACAAATTTTGTACTCGACGTGAATTCATCAAATTGTCACGAATATTTTGTCACATTTGTTAATATTTTTTCGTATAAAATTTTTGATTTCAAATTACTGTCCCAAGTAATTGAGAAAATTGATAATATTTTAAATTTTGAGCTTAGATAGGTCCGAGGTCAAAACAGAGATTTTCTCAGTTTTCTTTGAAATTATCATGAAAAAAAAGAGTTTCACTAGACCAAAAATTCGGGATTATAATTTTAAAAACTGTTCTAGCGCGGCCAAGCATGCCATAAAAAATTTCAAACTCGAAATACCCTTTAAGATATTGTCTCAGTAAATTTGTACATGTACATCTTTTGCGTCGTGACTGAAAATCTTTGGAGTTTCTTTAGCAAAAGTTAAATGGACGTACCTGAATAGTAGAACTGCTCTGAAACTGGTACACTCTTGAGTCGGTATTTTGTACCAGCTGATAGAGAGAACTTTATCTAAAATCTTTAATTCGGAATGAATAAAAATATTAAATTTTGTCGAAATTTTTTTAAAATCTTTGTTCGGTTCGGCAAAAAATCACATCTAAAATTGTACACCTAAATAAAAGAGTCACTTTAAAGAGTTTCCGAAACGATGTTAGTGACATGATCAGAAGTCTCATGTTTGTTTGCCTGATTGTTTCATGCAGTATGAATCATACTATAAAAACTTTTACAGACGTTGTTGACTCATCTGACGATTTTGAACGACATTTGTGAAATAGACCAGGCTTGATTTCGATTAATGAAAGAAGCCGCCGAAACCTTAACAATATATGTGTCCAGTCAAGCCATTGCTGCAATAAAACAAAATAATTAAATTGTGTGTTTGAAGAAGTATCAGAGATACTGTATCTATTGAATGTATTTCCTCACTATTGTTGTATCTGATGTGAGCTGGTCAAGATAATAATTGAACTTTGCGAGAGCCAAAAAACTTTTTTATTTATTCTTGAAAAATCTGTGGTTTTTTTTGTTAGCTCAAGAATTTTCACACATGAATCTGACAAAAATCTTAAATGACCCTTGGATTAAGCTTTGATTGTAACATGTTAGAAACTGGTGATCAACAAAAATCCATAATTTTTTGCGATTCTTTTCGAGAAAACAAATTATATTCTTGAAAAATACAAGCAATTTCATTAATATAATATTCGTATATATCAGTCGTTCCAAATGTTTCAGTATAATAATCGACTCTTATATCTTGATTATCTCAATTCCATTGTGTTGTATATTAGCGAATTGAAGTTTGTCATGATAAAATTCTTGGAAATCACGGACACTTAACCCAAGTTATTTCCTAAGTTTATCATTTATTCACGTTTTGTTTACGAACCAATCAAAATGATATTAAGATTAAAAACAGAATAAGTAGATTTATGTATTCAATTAAATACGTGAAACCTCTCATATCGGTAACAGAGGCACAATTCGTCAGATGTTTGATGCAGATCACTTCTTCAGCGTATGGGTTCCATTTTATCACATAAAGACCCTTGGTGTATTAAAAGGGGGTGTTTCAAGCGCATAAATTAGAACAAATTTTTTAAATGAGCCTATTTTTCTTGTAACCGATGAATACTTTTATTTACTTTGAATTGAAATCGGTAAGCGGTATTTTAGTGTTCTAACTACTCTATAATACTAGTAATTTACAAAGATAGAATTTTTGTTGGAGTTTTTGATTTAGCACTTTTGAGCCTTACTTATATATAGTTCAAATTTGGATAAAAAGTATCATTTGGTATGGAACCTGAATTGAATTCTGAGTCTGAAAGAGTATCAAAATTTTATTTCCAGATAAATTTAAGAAAATATTATTAAAAATATCACTTAAATAAATTTCGACATGTGACTACGATCCCTTTGGAGATAGTTAAAGAGTCAAGTTTTATCGCCAAGTATTTGACTTTTCCAAAGATGATCCAAAAAATAATTATGAAAATTAAGAAAGATTTTAGCTGAAAATAGCTGTTTTTCTACATTTCAAGCGATATTAATATTTTACAAAATTCCTTGAGTCAAGTTTTTAAGATTCCGGCGGAAGCGACAGTCAGTGCAACCATCTTTTAACCTGTTGATTTGACGCGTATTTACTCGAATATATCATGTCTGATGGTTTCATATCTTTCTCGTACAACTTTTAGCGCAAAACCGACTACAACTAACTTTTGACCAATTTTGCGTCGACCACTCCCCTTTATAATTATGATGAGAAAAAGTTAAAAACTACATAATAGAACAGTCTAACGTGAAGTGTCTGACTTCTATGGCATGTCCAACAAGCGGAAACTCGATAACTGAATTTGTAAGAACTGTCAACGAAAATATCATTGTTTCAATTGCTCGATATTCATTGAAATCAAATCAAGAACACAGTTTTGTTCTTTAAATTGGAAAGGAATAGTTGCCTGTTAGGTTCATCAATAAATTGAAAAAATAACTTATATATTTCAAGGGCCATAGGTAGGGTCATACCCAGGAGAAAATCGACTTTTACAAACCAACAATTGAATTAGAGTATTAAATGAGCGCCTTAGACAAAATTTCAAAGAACCCTTGCCATGGGTTAGTTGCTACATAAATGAACGTTAAGCTCTTAATTATTTATTAAATTTTGTCATTAATTAGATTACATAGAATATCTAAATTGTTAAAAAAATGATGAAAATTGCATTTAAAAAAATCATTTTTAAGTAATATGTTGACCTACAAGTACAAAATTAAGCTCTTTGTTAATGATGGTTAATGACTGCTTGAAAACATTGATAAATTAAATAAATAAATTATTTCAAAAGATGAAATAACAAAAGCATATATTTCATGTGCACAACATTTTCGGTGGAGATTTTAAAATGGTGTACCACCAAAGGTTTTTGTGAAATTGTATGATTTGAAATTGCTAGAATGAAAATTTGCTAGAACTTAAAACAATAATATTTACTCTCTGAAAAAGGTATTTGAAAGTATGGTTTCGAATTAACACAACAGATTTCATAGACATTGAATTAAAGTAGGTAAAGTTGTAAATGATCCCAGATTATAAAACCCAGGACCTTAAATTTCAAATAAATTCGGAATCCATTGTGATAGGTTTCAACTCGATTTTTTTCGAAATGTGTACGATTTTTCTGATCCTCTTCAGTTTAGTTTCTGAAAATCTAACATTTTTTTTAAAAAGGTCTGTTTTTATTCCGTTACAAGAAAGTTGAAGATAAAAAAAATCAAAATTTTTTGCAAAATAATAATGTAAAAGCCATCAAAATGCATCAAATATAGATCAAAATCAGAAATAGAAAATTGTTATCGGTACCTATTTTGGGTTCGAAAGCCAAAAATATGTGAACCTGATCCTTGTGTGATCGTACATTCCTCCATCATAAATTTCGCTTTTCCATGCATGGAATCGATTGCCCCAATTCGACCACCACATTCACATAATTTCCAGCAAGATAACTTCATCTTCCAGTCGCACATCGATCAAATCCAAACGAAAATGTGTCTTGCCATGATGGTTTTGGATCCGTCTGGATCGGTTCCGTGACCATCAATATCATCTTTGTCAAGAATTGTGTTGTTTTGTGGAGAACATGCTGAGAAAGGACATACATTTTGGTCAACTTTTTGTATGCACATAATATAAAGTGCGCTATTACAGCCACATACGATTGTATGTTACTTTAGTGCTCAGACGAAACCGCCTTTAAAGTTAACATTTACTGTTTGATGCATATTTAGCAAAATATTTTCTTTCGATCAAATTTTCTTTTCTTTTAATCGAAACTGTCGGTAATCTAATAGAGATTTATGGCAAATTTTTAATTTTTTCAAATTTAGTCTAACCAGATTGACTGACCTTTTCCGCCTTCGCACTTTTTATTGCTTAAAATCGGAGAATATATTTCGACAAATTTTATCGACCAAAAAATGTTATACTCCGTTGAGAAGCATCAAACGCACAATTGAAATGGATATTTATCGCTGCATCTCCAAAAGTTATCTGAAATGATAAATAGTTTTAAAATACTGATGGATCGACTAAAAGATAATTACAGAATAACAATGAAATAAATACAAAAGATTTATTAAAGTTTGGTAATCTTATTTTTGCTTTTAATTATTTGCTTTGGGTTAAAAGGTGAAAGGTTCGGTACACTGAAAATGGGTAAAAATCAAATACCAGACTTAACAAAACTATGTATAGGTGCTGATTCATAGCGAACAACTCCCCCAAATGTGATGATACTTTTATTTCCAAACCATTCTTTGTGTGACAAATGAGTCACAACTTCCTAATGGGACATTTATATTCATGAATATCATGTGGACCAAATTGGGTGTAAGGAATTATTTCACAATCAGGTCTTCGATACATTAAAATAAATTTGCGATCTCCACTCATAAAACGACGTTTTTCGCTTGATGGTAAGTTGAGAGCTTTTTAAGGTAAAATTAAGCGAAAATTAATTGCGCACAATAAAGTCTGATACGAGCGCTAAGTGGAAAAAATCGCCGACGACTTAATTTTTTTCAAAATATTGCTCATTCATTTATTGTCCGGCAGTAACGAATATTTCAAAATGTTTACTAAACGTATTTCAAATCTCTATATGGCAGGAACAAAAAGAATTAGGTCTGCGTTTTTTTTAAATAAAGGTGAAAGATTTGTTCCTCGAGCGTTGTAAAAAAAATATTTTACTTTAATTTATTCTTTTATATAAAACATATGATATTTTCAATCCTAAACTTTGCCGCTAAGTGTTCCCGTGATGCGGATGATGTACAAGTTGATAAAAACATTCTGCACTTTCAATGACCAAACAAGAATTGTTTCTGAGTCAAACATCCAGCATTCGTCGTTTGGACAAGTTTTCAAAGCTTAAATTGATTATTAGACATTATTATTAATAATAGGGATTAAAATTTTCTCATGAGGTTTGTTCCGACAACATTGAGAGTTGCAATTGTAGGTTTCACATGATAAATGATACCTTAGTAGCTAGAAAGATCATTTTTAACGTACGACAATCTTGTTCGTTACAAGTCTCGGTTTTTGTTTCTTGGTCAAAAGCGCAGGCCGTCATCTCCAAAACCTCCGTTAAATGCATGTTCTTGTGCATTGTTTACTCCTTCTCACACGTTACCGAGCACATATTCATCTCGGTCATATCAAAATCAACAACGCTTGCGCTAAAAACCAATTAGGTGAAATAACTAGAAAGGTACTGATTTTGAAGCACTTTTCATTTTTAAAACAAACATAAATGCTCAAACGTGTCGTGACATTTACATAATGAACGTTTTTTCTAAAGGAATCAAATAATTGTCATCGAAAAATGTATGACGTATTTCAAACGCCTACACGTGTTATTTTCAACCGAAAAGTTTTATTCGTCCCATATTGCAAATTATTCAACTTACGGCAATCATGCTCGTTACAGGTTTCCATTTTGTTTCTTGGTCAAGAGAGCAGCCTCATTCCAAAACGTCCATTAATGCATGTTTTCAGTGCATTGTTTGACTCTCCCACCACACGTTTATCGATGCATCATATCCAACTCAGTTTATCGCAATCAACAACTTGAGCTATATAAAAAGTGTGAAATTATTTTAATTTGCGGACTTAAGATAATGTAATTTCACAAACACAGCATCTTCCAAAGTCTTCAAATCTGTAATCAGCACAATGATAAATGTGACAAATAACTTGTCATGGAAAATGTATCGTCGAGCTTATTAGTTATCATTAACAGGGGGGTGGCGTATAGTTAGAAAAGTTGTCGCCAAAAAACCCTAACTATACGCGTAATCTAACTATACGCGTACTTTCAAACTAACGCCGTACTTTTGGAGAAAATATGCTCTGATTGTCAATTTGGACAATATCTGGAGTTTTAAAATTGCGTTAAAATATGGTCAGAGAAAGAATTTTTGGTGATTTAAGGGTTACTTAACATTTATTCTAGACTAGAATTTAAAGTGTATGTATAAATTATTTCATCGAAAAATGAAATAAAGTTATTTAAAACAACATGAATTCAAAGAAGTTTCAAAGAAGTTTCAAAAGAAAAAAAATAAGACCACTGCTAAAAACTATCATTATCGGTCGAAGAGTAATTAGAGGTTCTTGAAGTCCGCAAAGAAAGTCTGCCGAAAAAATCCTAAAGCTTTCTTGTGGATATCATCAAAGCATTTTTGTATGATCGCTTTTGATTGATAAAAATACTCGGAATTTTCTTTTTGCTGGCTAAAAAACGCCTATTTTTTGCCTCGGAACGTTTGAAAAAAAGCCCTATTTTTTGCCTATAACTATACCGCCGCATGCCAGAACGCATAAATTCTTTTTTTCAAATGCGTAGGTTTTTGCGGAGGCTTACGTAGGTTTTTGCGTGGAATCTAACTATACGCGTAAACTATACGCTGCACCCCCCTGTTAAAATATTGTAGTGGCATAGCGATAGAACTAGAATAAGCCTTCTGATGTGCATCAGTTATGCTCAATAAAATTGTTTGATCTTCCAGTGGTTCATACTGATAACAAACGAACAAAATGCGCATGCAACTAAGAATTTCGCGTAAAGTTGCTTTCAGCA
>SCLH01002025.1:7577-43935 GCA_004367855.1 Oikopleura vanhoeffeni | reverse complement strand
CCTGTTAAATTTGTAGTGCATAGCGATAGAACTAGAATAAGCCCTCTGATGTGCATCGTTATGCTCAATAAAATTGTTTGATCTTCCAGTGGTTCATACTGATAAACAAACGAACAAAATGCGCATGCAACTAGATTCTCGTAAGTTGCTTTCAGCAAAATGATAATTCCTAAGAATTTGCTTCACAAAAACATAACCTCGGACGTTGTTAAAAATAAAAATTGAACTTACGACAATTTTGCTCGTTGCAGGTCGCCGTTTTTGTTTCTTGGTCAAGAGTGCAGCCGTCATCTCCAAAAACTCCGTTTACACATTCTGTGCATTGCTTGACTCCTCCATACACGTCACCGAGCACGTATCAATCTCAGTTATATCGCAATCAACAACTTGAGCTAAAATAGTTCTTCGTTAATTGTTGGAAAATGTACACGAATTTCATTGGTGGCATTAATTTTACAAACAAAAGACCCTTAATGTCTGGACATCAATTATCATCAAATCACTTTATGCTCAAATAATTAATCAAGGTGGTAAGCAAACGTCCAGTTTTTTTTGGTGATTTTAAATCGATACTGTTGTACAGCTAAAGGGTATTAAGCAGTTGTGCAGCAACCCACGCGCATCACTCATTGACTGTTTTACAATTCGCTGATGCGATTGCATCGAGATGAAACACAAAAGCTGAGTTGAAGTACTAAAACCCCATTTATACTGTATCAAGGCGATCCAACTAAAATATGTTGTGTATCGTTATGCTGCATAAATTATGCACAATACAATTTATAAATCTGGTTCTGACTGTTTACAAAATGAGCATGCATCTAGCATGGGTCTGAACATTGGTTTCAAACAAATAATACGTTGCTAAGTGCTTAGATTAACAAAAAAAACCACCTCAGTAGTTATCAGAGCCTTATTTTTGACTTACGACAATCTTGTTCGTCACAGGACATCATTTTGATTCTTCGTCAAGAGGGCAGCCGTCATCTCCGAAAGCTCCGTTCAAGCATGTTCTTGTGCATTCTTTAACTCCGCCACCACACGTGACCGAGCACATACTCAATGCAGTGAAATCACAATCAACCACTTGTGCTAAAAGATTCGACATAAATTGTTGGCCATATGCAAAATTTTCAGATAAACATTCACTTTCAACACACAAAAATACTCGAAAGTTTGATCTAAATAATTTTTAAACTCACGGCAATCTTGTTGGTTACAGGCCTCCGTTTTGTTTCTTGGTCACAAGGGCAGCCATGATCCCCAAAAACTCCGTTTATGCATGTTCTTGTGCATTGTTTGATCCCTCCATCACACGTTACCGAGCACATATCAATTTCGGTTATATCACAGTCAACAACTTGAGCTTAAATAATTATATTATATATTATTTGAATATCAAGTATTTCACAGTTAATTAATAAACATATTCGAACGTTGTGCAAATTTATGTATTAATGCAATTAATATCTTATTAAAATAAATTGTTCCATGAAAATTAAGCACCAGAGCTGATTTTACTTATATTAATCGATATCGGAGTGTAAAAGTTGAAAATTACCATCGTATAAATATCATTTTTGAGAAATTTATTCATATTTTTAATTAACTTTTTTTCTGCTTATTATTGATCCGTATATTTTTGATCTTTTTTATAATAAAATTAAACAATTACTGGAAACTAGTACTCATCAATTATTGGGTTCCAAAATCCAAATACCGAGCTTTTTTGTACGAGTTCCATATTCTATTTATATGTGTCACGCGATTTCTTTCAAGACAAAACGTCAATTCTTAACCCGTGGAGCACAGAAAAAAAAATCCCGCCAAGCCAAGCCTTTCTACAGGCTTTTTTCAAGCGCGTATTACAGAAAGCCCAAGGTATGTTGGAGTTTCAATTTTTTGCATAAGTAAGTTCAAACGATTTTTTTGCATCCACATTGATATTCTAGAATTTTGATTTTTAGTTAGAAAATTTAATGATAAGAGCAAGGTACAGCATATCACGTATACAAGCTCACAGTGGTGTTTCACCAAATTATTTTGCTATTGAAATCGATGCACAAGGATCTGACCTATGTCATCGTTTTTTTTATTTAGTCTATATATAATCAATCAAAAATTATTTTTAAATAGGTCTAAAATTTTATAAAAAAATCACAATTTTAAAAATGGTATTTTTCCTATAAAAGCAGATTAGTACACTTCTGATATTATTTCTGGGTCGATATACTAATCAAGTGACTCTGTGGACAATATTTAATTGCTCGAATTAATTTTTATAATTAAAATATTTTCGTGGAATACTAAAAATTGAAATTTTGAAATATCACTTCTTGAAAAAAAATATCTGTTCCTGTATACCAATTAATCTTTGTTTTGAGTGTTACCTGACAAAACACTTTCCTAAAAACTGACTATTTTCAATTTAATTGACGCAATAGGTCGCATTTAATTTTTTTAGAAGTGAAAGATTAGAAAAAAATCAACCCTCCGTAATATTTGAACAAAATTTCCAAAAAAAAATAAGTTATTTTTTTGACATTTGCAAAATTCTTCATAATGTATTCGAACGAGACAATTCTAGATGTTTTTTTTGGCATTTTTAGATGATTTTAAATATGCAAAAGCCTTTATAAAGGCTTGTGCTCACACGGGTTAAGTCCTACGTTTATTTTTGTCTTTGAATACTATATTTTGTTCGGAACAGGTGTTTTTGTGAAAATAAGTAATGGGATTGAAAAAAGGCAAACACACGTATTGGCGACTAAATTTATTGAAAGTTTAGTAGACGATGTTGCCTTTACGAATCGAAAATAATGCACAAATTGTACGCTGCTGCAGTGCCGAACAAGCGGCTCATATTTCAGATTAACTAGTTTTTGTTTAAAATGTTTATGATTTATTTATTCATAAATCATAATGCTGTTCAAATATAATTATTGTTATAGTATAATTATATTTGATGTACCTGGACAACACACTCTTATTTCATAATCGTTGCAAAGCCCATTATTATCAGAATTGACACATTGGAATCCAGTAAGTAACGAGAATACAACATTTTGCGTCGTCAACATTACCCCACCTCCGTTTACTTCGCGGGCTTGTAATCCAGTTGGTGTTGGACATGGCATGTTTGAGTCTTCTTCATGACCGACAAATTCTTCATTATCTTCGCTACGGATGGTTCATCACGACTTATCCATTCGGAGACCAGTTAGATCCTTCTTCACATAGCCAGTGGTCAGCTGAGTGCCTGGAATATGCGAACATTACACGATGCATTTTAAAAATCAACCAAAACTAAAATACAGGGTTAACACAAATACTACTATGATATAACTTTTTAATCTGCATAAATCACAGTAGTTACGCATTCTCAGTTAAGATATATAAATGTATTATCACTTGAAACACGGCAATTTATTTTTGCAAAAACTTCTGAGAGCCCATTTTGTTAATAATCGTACTTTTGTATGATCGACGTCATTGATCGTGATAAATCATAAGATGAATAATTAAATACGAAATAATGTAAAATAGTTTGTGCTCATCATTTGCACAAGCTATATTTGATTTTTGCTCATTTTCTAAGTTATTTGCTGAAACCACCTCCGTCAAAGATAACTTTTTTAATTCATGACCATGGGATTTAAAGATAAAATGATCATAGACCAATAATCGGTGTCAATTGTTTTCAGTTTGAAATATAGTAGCAGAAATTTAACATAATGAACTGTTTATACACTATTTGTGTGTCAAAAAAACCGATGCATGAAATAGGCCCATTAGGTGTGACCGGTTAACAAATTCCGTGCTAAATTTCATCGATTTACATTGAAATAATGTGTAAAAAACTCTTTAATTCAAAAAAATCTTCAAACACCTCATGCATTCGATACTAAGTAACAAAAATTTTCAAAAATTATCACTAAATCAATATTTTAAATTCGACTTTCAGATATATTAACAAAAGTGCATGAGAGGGGCCCGTAATCGATATATCGTTAAGAGAAACCTTTGTGAACTTGAAAGCACTCCTTTAGCGCAGTTTAATATTATGTCGCCATAGATTATGGGCCAAAGCCTACAACTCTAAATCATATTAAAAGGGATTACATTTGACTGCAGAGCTCGAAATTGTTTTAAAACGAAGCATCATTGAAATGTTATATGCACTTTAAAGGATAGTGATGTCTATGGGAAATTTCAATTAAAATTAAAGCTCACCTGGTTAACAAATAAACATTTTGAAGCTTTGGCCAATTTGCAATACTCCGGGAAAACCACTTGGATACATTGCTTGTACTCCGACAGAGTACCACACGTGGGTGAATTTCCATCTAGAAGTGTATATGGTTCAACACTTATTTTCAAACCAAGAAATGGATAGAGTTCGATATCGAAGTAACTAGTCCATCAATGTACAACAACGCGTTTGATATCGTTGCCGCGTTGCTCAGTCATGAAAATGGGTTTTCTGTTTGTGTCCAAACTTAAGGGGGTTGTATCAACTTGAAGGAAGTTTCGAAGGGTCATAAGTTATGACTCATAGCTTTTTCTACCTGCATAACAATCATTCTAAAATTTCCAGATTTGAAGACTGTTATGTCTCAAGATGAATTTATGCAATTTTCACGATCGCATTGCCACTGGTTAATTCAAGTGAAGCGCGAGCAGAAATTGTATTCTTAAAAGTGGTATTTTCACACCGTAATTGAAAAAACTTTGATTTTTTTTGTCTGTTTCTCGATTTGTCTATCTAGAACCGCCTTCAAAATGACAAAAATGCCGTTTTCAAAATTTGATCATGAAAAAATGTATTTTTCTCGTTTACATACAAAACTTTAATGGGAAGGCCCAACATCGCCAAATTCGGGCGTTATTGGGCCTCTCGGCCATATTGGCACTTAAAAATAAATTTTTGTTCAAAATAAGAAAGACGTGGGTGGCCGATATGACGTCTTGAGTTTAATTTCTTAATTTTATAGATGCTTAACAATAGTTGAATTTGAATTACATACTCACTAAACGCAATCAAATAAATTTAAAAAAAGAAGATTTGGGAAATCTGATTTCGAAATATAACGTGATTTATTAAAAAGTTATTTGTAGCATCAACCGCATTATTTTCGAGGTAATTTAGCAAGAATGCTTGCTTCGAATTCCACGATAAATTTCTGAACTCCCAGGATGACGATTTGAAAATTTTTTTTTGACTTTCAAGTTTATTGTTTGAGAATTCAAAAGCATGGTTTTATAAGCTTTTGGTGAAATTATGAACCTTGTTAAGGGCTAAAAAAGCATTAACAATGTATAGTATTTTTATTCACTTTTAAGAGAAAATAATGTTTAAAAAAATAAACGATTTCTAATACCAGGGTTGAAAACAATTTCAACTTTTCAAAAATAAGTTTTTCGTTCCAGTCACCTATTTACGGTTGGATCGGGAAATTGATTAAAAAGTTTTGTTCTTGAGATTACTTACAAACAATCTGAAAAGTTTAAATATTTTTCAGGTTAGAATAATAAATATTCATGAGTTCTGAAATCTTTAATCTTTCCGGCCGAAACAACCCCTTAAGTCGAGGTGGAATCATCTGGCATTGGTATAGTTGTAATTCAAATTTGTAAGATTCCAAGTCTCCTAGACCTCGCGAAATCTATGAAATTTTCCCATCTTCAACATAGCATATTCATTGGTGATCGAGCCGCCACAATTCGCGAAACTGGCCGGAATAACTGTTTGTTATAAACTTGTTTTTGCATTACAGGCAGGTGTCTTGTAGATGTTCTTGAAAGACAATATTAATGTTGATGAGAATTAATTCCTTTTAATTATAAAAACAACTCAGTTATAATGTCATAAAAAACACTGAATCAATCTTTGATGCCTTGAAAGCACAAAAAATACCCTTAATAACAGACTAAGTTCTTAGATTTTTTTATTTAAGAATAGGTTTTTTCTCAATCTTGTCTTAATTGGTCCACTCAAACTTGAAAATTATCGAGTTCACTGAGCAACGTTCCCTTCTAGTAATTCATGTAGCTTTCTTTTGCGTCATTTTTTTCACAGACCGTAGCACATTTCATTCAGAAATGATACACTAACTTAGAACATTCAAATTATTTCTTCGGAGTCGAAATTTGACAAAAACGCTCCTAAAAAGTTTTTTTTGTTTGACTAGCTTTAATAAAAATAAGCAAAGTCACAAATTTAACCTAAGGTGGCGGAAGATTTTATGAGAATTCTGGTAAAAGGAATGTGTTTCCATCAACTCATTCAAATATCAGAAAATAATTGTTTAAGTTGTAATAAACCTGGGATGAGATGGTTAATATAAGGATATCTTTTACGGACTCATCTAAACGCTACCTACAGTGCGAATCCATGATGTTGTATTCTCTTATATCGAGATTACACTCATAACAGCGTTCCATATCAAGACCTCAAATCAATTCAGTAACTTGGCACTAAGTTGGATTCAACGCTATAGATTAACGTTAAGATTCTGGAGGTATTTTAAAGTCACGTAGCTAATGCCAATTGAGCGGTCCTGATATGATATCTTATTATGAGACAATTCATGATGAAATAGCAATATCGAGTGACATGACAAGAGGAGTCTATTTATACAAAGAATGATTTGAGCACATTATAATCGGCAGCAGAAACATTACTTTGTATATAACATATATTGCGCTTATTCAAACATAACTTAAAAGCCCTGTTTGCCTGAAATTTAATTGGCGGAATATATCAATTTGGCAAAATCATCACCCATTCCTTGGTGGTCGTCAAGATATTAGTTAAAATCGGTGGTTTTCAGTCCACCAATTGCCGAGACATAACAAATCTATATCGACCACAATATGATCTTCCTCAATGGCTTACGCATTATCAAAAAACATATTTTGGCTGTACTTTAGGTCTCCATCAAAATGAACTCTCCTCCTTAATTAAAAATTTAACATATTCGACACCTACATGATGTATAGCTGATAAGCTCCGTGCAGAGCCCAGTTTGTCCAATTGGTTCTCGTTATATAAATCGTGTTGTTGATATTCTCCAAAAATTGATAAATTTAAATATTAAAGTATGAGTCCCATAGATGGATCCAGACTGGTATCTCAGTCTTGAGACTCGTGGACTTGAAAAAAAACAAAAAATACTTGTAAATATTTTACTTAAGTACCATTGGATATATTTGTTTATAAGCTTTAATGGGTCAGATTGTGTACTTAATCTGAAACAATAAATAAATTAAAAGCTCACCTGGTAAGCATAATAAAACAATTCTGAACTTTTTCGCCCACTTTGGGTCTACTGCAGCAAAACCCTCGGCGAAAAAACGCGACACTCCACAGAGTCAGAACCACGATGACCATCTCCGGTCTAGAAGCGAAATTTGGTCGATTACTTATTCTCAAACCAGCAAAAGGTCCGATATCATAGTGTTTATTCTATACGAAATTTCTTTGCCCCATCACTCCACATAGGTCGGACCGGAGAACAGGAGACCAAATAAACCGATTATCATATAAAAAATAATTAGCGGCTTTTATTTTTGTTAGCCAACTTATGGTCAGAGAACTTTGCTTAAATGAGAGTTTTTCAGCCATTATTGTAATCAAATTCAATCAAACATTATTTTGAAGTAAAGGAGGGTACGCACAAAAAATTGTATCATAAGAAAGAAATGAAAAAATAGTTTTTTTGAAAATTTTTGCTGTAAAAAGTTTGAAAAAAAAACTGATTTATATAGTTAATAGGGGACACTAGGAAAATTTTTTTCGTTTATTTATCTAGACCTAAGGAGTGGTTGTCGTTGATTAAGCTGTTTTTTTTAAAGTTTTATAAATGGTTCTTCGATGAACTGGTTAGACGGTAGGTATTTAAAAAACTTTCTGAACGTGAAGAACAATGTCGAAAATATTCACAATTATTGTAATATATTCTAGAGCGAATGTTTTCAATTTTCAAAACGTAGTACACGACCTGCGTGCGTTTTCTTGTGGTCATATAACGAAAAATAATTTTTCTACCCCCAAAACTCACGAAAAAATAGACTATTTGCTACCAAAATATTACTCTACTCTACGCTCGTTCCTTGATTGGTCGACAAATCAGTGACCCTTGATTATGATTTATAGGATTGAGAATTCAGGTTCAATTAATCTACCAGGCTAAACAATTAGTGTATTTCAACAAATTGTAATTTTCCAGATATTTTTAGCCTTCAACAACCAATGAAACGGCATTTTCCCATGAGGGTACCCCCTATATTACTCGTTTACAAATAAAATGGAAATTACAGGCAAAATGCAAAAATAGTTAAAATTAGTTTTCAAACCTTAAAACTTGAAATTTCTCCTCAATTCTCCGGGTATCATTTTTGTCATCACTTTGAATGTTCCATGTAAATACCTTAAGTATGTCCATTCTACAAAAGCTATAAAGGATATTCTCTAAATCCTTTTTAGTTTATAATTCATTTGATGGAAAATCAAATTTCCGCCGGTTCGAACCCTGACTATACAACAATACGTTTGATATCGTTGGCTTGTGGTCAGTGATCGAGAATGGATTTTCCATTTTGTGTCAAGGTTAAAGACGAGGTGTTCAATCTTCGTGAATATAGTGTAATACAAATGAGTAAGATTCCAAGTCTCCTAGTCCTCGAAAATCTATGAAATTTCCCCATCTTCAAATCGTGGCATTCATTGCTGATTGTGCCCCCACAATTGCAAAACTGGTCGTATGAACTGGTTTTTTGCTAAACTTTTTTTGGCATGAACAGGCGGTTTCCTTAAGCAAATTTAAAGTTTTATATCGAGTTATTTATCAAATTGATAAAAATAAATAACAATTGATCCAAATTGTGTGATGAAACTTTAACAATTTATTAAAAAGAAGTGTGCCAAAACTTTTTTTTTAGCGAACAAGGTCTTGTAATATAATCTAAATTAGGTTAAGTATAATGATTTTTCATTTTTAGAGATATGATATGTATTGGTATTTTTAGTTAAAACTAATTATTTTATAGACCCTTATAGATTTATTAAAAATTAATCTTTCGATTCAGGTTTTTTTTCGGATTGCGAAATCATTTCCCAGAAATTATGCATGAGAATATTTTGCATTGTGGGTCTCGAATATATTTCTATTATGCAATTTTGGCGAAATATTTCTCGAATCCGAAAAAAAATGTGTAAGAAAAGTTAAGTAAATGAAAGCCTAGCGAATATAAGATAAATAAAATAATCCGAACGGACTCTCAAAAGCAATCTCTAGGCGTTCGAATCACTATTCTTTTAATCTGTTGATAAGCAGGCTTGAATGGCCTATACTGTTACAGAAGATAATAATCACTAGAATGTGGATCGAGCTATAAATTAGGTTTAGAGGCGCGTCGAGGAACGTTATGAATTAATTAATTCCTTAATATTACACATCCGGAATTCAAAATGAAGAATGAATGTTAATTTTCTGATTGTCGAGAAATTAAATTCAAAAATTAATGTTCCACTTTTTAAATTTAATGCACTTCAGGAAAAAGGGTTTCGAACACAATGATACCGGGATCAAGATCGAATTATTGCGACCGGACAGATAATATTTGTTGTTTCATTTTTCGAATCGGTATAAAGTGAACATTTTTCTTGGTTATATAATCCTGTATAGTCTTAATTGTACTTAAGCTTGATATTGATTTGTATAATATACTCTACACGGTAACTTGCTGGGGCTTTTATCCACTTCTTTAGCCAAAATTATATTAATATAATTCAGCTTTTGAAAACGACTCATCGATTGAATTTTAGATAGCTCAGAACTGAGCACAAATATTTAATAGATAATAAAATTGGAAAAAATTGGTCCGATTGGACCATTTTATTTTTTCTGAGATTACTGAAATTGATTACTTATCAGTTTTCTGTTAAAAATTGAAAACAATGTGATCGGCAGTTTAATTTATTATTTTCAATATTTGTGAGCTTGAGCTACAGTAAGTTACTCGTTTATGTTACCCCTGATCTTTTAAAAAAGGTAACATAACAGTAAAAAGGTAACTTTAATGATATTATGGTCTCGGGTAAACTGTGACAGGATAATTACCAATATTTTTTTCAATTTGAGAATTTCTTTTTTTTGTAACTTATATCTGTTTTGTATTAAAAAAATAACTTTAATTTTATTATGAAGGGAGTACTGTCGGCATTTAGAACACTCGAACATGAAATTCCGTCTAGATTATCTTCAAATGAACTTCTCTAAAAAGAGCTATAGGACTTTTTTTTTATAGGTCAACCCCCCCTCTGGAGCAAAAAACCATCTAAAAAAAAAAAAAAATTGAGGTTAAAATTTTCGCTGGCTACAGATGCCAAATAACCTTTTCTTGATAACCTACACGGTTTTTGCCTCCGAGGGGTTGACCAAAAAAAACGTACCTAACTATAGCAGAGAAAAGGTAACTATAATAGGGTAACATACAGAGTAACTACTGTATTCAAAACCAATGGGATGAGTCGAATAATAATATCAAAAGCGAATTGAATTAAAAAGTTTGGCTGAAAAGGAGGTACGTCTTATATAGTATAGGTATTGTACATTTAGTATGTTGCTAGTCCGATAACCGCATGCTTCAAAACATTTGCGTTTATAAATGCACAACTCTATAAATATAGCCTCAATAATAAGCAAAGTTTAAAGATTTTAGTATCATTTTTTGATAAAAGAGCCTGTTCTATGCAAAAATTATAAGATCAAAGATAAAAAATTTAAACACAGAGATTTCGCGATTTTCATTTGAGGTTCTATTGATATTTCAAAAAAGATTTATCACAGTTTAATAAAAACACTCTCTACTCGAATACCACCAGTCTGCTGATGCACATACGGATAAAGAACAGAAGTAACCACATTACTAGAAGTTAAAACTTCAAGTTTACTTCAGTATTATTAAATGTAATCGACCGACCACTTTATATATAGGTCTGAAGTTCCAGACTCTGAACTCCCACGTATAAACTCAAAACAGCGACATCAACAGTGATTCCCAAAAGTTTGCAGAAAAATGTTTAGATTTTCAAGTTTTTAAACTTGCCGAAGAAGAGATCGATCCGATCATCAGAAGATAATGAATTAATTCTTAAACAAATTGAAATTTCGAAGGCAAAACTCAGTTAGAAAAAATTAAGGCACGAAATTCACGAATATTTTGTTCTTTTGTTTGTTCGATAATTTTAAAACCTATTATTCAAGATTTTTACAAGTATAATTCAAAAATTATAACATCGGTTCAAAAGGTTATTTTTCTCATTTTCAAATTTTTGTTTTTTATATGAATGCTGCGAATTATTGGTCATTCTTAAAATAAAGAACTTTTGCGTCTAAAATAGCTGAAATTTGTTCATATCAAGCCGTTTCACCAAAGAAAAATTTCGATCCGATTTAGTTTATCAAGTTTTAAGGAAACTTCGCAAGTGGAGGCAAGGTAATGGTGCGCTGTATATCGACTTTCTCTGATAAGAAAGCAGCCCTAACGGAAAACTATGGAGACAATTAAGAAGTAGTCAATGTTTGTAGATTCTACCCTTAATTTTTCAAAAACCATTGGTCAATTGACCTTTTTTTGTTCCGATACACTTCTGAGCTACGTTACCAGTACCAAAGGTGTTCTCGACCAAATTTCAAAATCTATCTCCTTCCCAGGGGTACATTTAGGAAGCAGTTTCAAATTATAATATATCCGGTATGGAGTTATAACTTAAGTCCTTTTTCAAAAATTCACTTCAGTTTTTTTCTAGAAATGCAGAAGGACTACCGATTTTTCACCAATTTTACATTTTTTCACCAAAAATCTATTCTCCTAGATTATTAATTTTGGAATCCCACTCAAATGCCAGCAATTACTAGCACAGAACAAATTAAAAACACCTCCTAGAAGGCTTTTTGTCAAACTTTCGCACCCAAACTCAAAATATTTTAATTTTTTGAAGGTCATGTGAGTAGTATTCAAACGAAAGCCACAAAACACTGATCAGAAATTTGGCTAACGTCAAGGTTAGATTTTCCAAGTTTTAGCTGCTTAAAATTTAAAGAAACGTTATTTTTGAAAAAATTTGATAATTTGGTCGGTAGTCACTTTGGTTATCATCCCGAATCAACTTCGCGACCATTTTCAAAGCCCCAAATGCCTCATAAAACCCAGCCGACCAGTACCCCTTTTAGAGGGTCAGTGCCATTTTGACAGATACGGATATGCCGTAAAAGAAAATATACGGTACCAAGGTCCCATCCATATTTTTGGAATAAATAATTAAAACAATAGTTTAGTCGCTATCGCCACCACTATGAAACTATTTAATCCGTGTTTTAACAACACTTAATTTTACTCGGCGAAAATCCGAAAGTAGAAAGAGCGGGATTATACGTAATCTCGGTACTAACCTTTACTTTTTAGTTTGGCGGTTTTGGGTGACGAATTCCGATCACAGGAGACTTGCATTTCAACAAGGGACGGCGGCAGTTACTTTGGAGCGGAGCTGCAGTCGATTGGTTACTCGGGCAAAGCTATTATTGCGAAGTGGGGATCGGACGTTTTCTAGAAACTTATTCCGATTCACACACTCTCGCGGTGACTCAGTTGCCGCGAGCCGTTTTGTACACCCTTTTTCTGTTCAGTATCTGCCCCGCCTACACTTTACTTTATAAATAAAGTAACGTTTCTAAAACAGACTAACCGGTGTTAACTCATTTTTGGTGCAGCCCTATCCGATAGCAGATTTTACGTGGTGCCTTCTAGTGTTAAGATACGTCTGTCACGCCTCTTTAAAGGATACAGAATCTGTCGGAGATATTTGTATTCACAAAAGGTCAAAAATACCCAACCTATTCCGCTAAGCCATGAGCTTACGCGCGTACTGACGTAACTACCGTCCTGTGCTCATACCCCAATGCCCATGATTCGGCTTTAATTGAAAAAACTTTTTCAAAAAATTCAATTTTTAAAATTGACCTTAATAAGCTACCTTATGCTGCTGGATGCTAATGCGGTTAATTGGAGGTTTTAAAACCTCCTTGAATACAATATCTCGAAAAGATTACGAGAAAATTCATATAAAGTCATTTTACGATTTTCGTAGCCTTCCCTTTTTGTGGAGCGACCACCATCTCACCACCAAAACTTGTTCAAGATGACAAAACTAGGGGAATTCCCGATTAGCGTTTTATCCTTTCAAAACATTCGCCAAGAATTCAGCATATATGCTCACCCCTATTAATTGATTTAATAGGTATGTTCCAACCGTGTCAGCAACTTTAGATTACCAAAAAAATACAGGTTAAAATTGGAATGCCAGGAGTTACGAGCGAAAGTTGAATAATTGCAAGGATATAATTCGCGCAAATTAAAAATCAACCAAATTTAAAGGATGCGAAATTCGCTTCATAAGCTTTTTCGGCGGCGGAAATTTATCGCCGTGAACCGGAACTCCGGTTTGTTTTTTGATCCAGAAAATATTACCAGTAATCAGACGGTTTTACAGCATACCATGGTTATTTTTAACAGTTATGCTGCCAGACACAATTTAAAAGCCAATTTGATCATGGTGGAGAATTTAATAACTGGGATAACCTCAAAAAACTATTTTATTAAATTTGCGGTTGCAAAATTAAAAGACCACCGGGTTTATGCGGATATTCGCTTTTATTAAAAAGCATTCCGATTCTAGCAAAATCAGGGGTTAAAGAATCGTCCATAAATTCAAAAACCTTCGAGATATGACCTGCAAATTTCTTGGGGGCGCTGTCTACGAGACACCATAAATTCTGCAAGAAATCGAAGGTGAAAATTTTGGTTTTATCGGAGGAGCTTTTTTCCCTCAGTTGAACCTTAATATGGACCCTTAGTACCCTCTCCTACCTTGATTCGAAACAGTTTAGAAAAAATTTTCACTTTAATTGGCCCGCAAAGCGATAAAAACTTTAGGTGAGCTAAGTGTTAAAATGATTCATTAAGGAAAAAGAGAACTGTATTGAAAGTTTGAACAGTTTGTCCGAGGCAAATCTGAACTTTCCTTATTCAGACATGGGATTATTGCGTACCGTTACGCACCAAACGATGCTGGAAATCCAGTATTTTAAAACTTCTTAATTTCGGCAAAATAAAGGCTAAAGAAGATAGGGATAGAGCTAATAAAGCTAAGTTTCTTAGCGGTTGAATCCCTAAAAACCATCGTGAAACCGACGATTTATCAAATCGAATCGGGACGGTGGTTAATTGAAAGAAGTGCACCCATTATCGCTTTCAATAGCTAAATTTCGAAAGGAAAAATTCCTGAAAGGTCGAAAATTTTTGTTAGCAAAAAACCTTTTCAGAAAAATGCGAGGCAAAAATAACGCTCCCACGTAAAAGTTTTACACTCGAAAAGGTTTTCCTGATGCGTGGTAGCAGAAAGTTTCTCCAGAGAAAATTTAAAGAAAGAATTAAAAATTTCAAACCTGCATAAAGGGCCCGTTATCAGGTACGAAGCAACCAAAATAATGAAAAAACTTTCTAAAAAGCCTACACAGAGGACCAATTCGAGGGAGCTTTAAAAATGTAGTTCTTAATTTTCGTTAGGTGAATTAGAAGAAGAAAGAAGATTTGGATAACAATGGACGAGCGACGATCCGGAGAATAAACCAACTGAGGATAATATGCTTCAAATGGTGGACCAATTCTGAACTATAAATTTAGAAAATTCCGTAATAGGTAAGAAATACAGTAATAAGTATTACGGTATCTTTAATTGTTATGTTTGATTAAAAAAACGCTTGCTCGCAAAAAATCATTACACCAATTCTAAAACAGATTTTAAGGTTAAACAGCTGGAAAAGCCGTAACGAACATTTTTCAACGAAACAATCTGGCGTTAGCAATACCGTTTACTCTCACTTAGTTTTCCCCTACTGTTAGGTAATAAAAACCCAAAAAATTTTTAATCAAAACCCTTTTCGACTATAGATATTTCCATAATCAATTCTCATAAATTATCATGCGTTTTTGATTCAACTATTTGAATCCTCAATGATAGCGAATCAAAATTTTTAGGGAAATTAGAAAAAATTTTTTGTAAATTAAAAATGTTAAGTCAGTATTAACAAGACTTTTTTCGACATCAGCGGAAATACGTTGCATCGCTAAAAAAGTAGAATGTTTTTCACTAATTTAACGGAAACAGCGAATCCTGAATTTACAAAAATGTTTTGATCTGCAAAATTTTTTGCGATAAATTTTTATGGCAGAAAAGATTTTTATAAATTTTCAGGAGAAATAATGAAAGAAAGTAAGGTCATAAACATTACCAAACCTTTATTACGAAGAAAATTTATGCTATTTTTGGATTGCGAAAATAACTATATCGAAAGTCTTTGACTCGTTTTATTTTGAAGTATTTCAATTCAATTGAAAGCAAAATTTCAGTTAAAATTGATATTTTAACGAATACAGCACCCCCGGACGAACGAGGTAAATTAGCAAAAGGCGCGTTCGTTTTAATTTAATTTGGATCGCGACTTAAAACCGAGAGCCGTGAAAATGACTTTCTCGACTCCCGGAGCCAGTTCCTCGTTAATACATGAAGACCTGCTTAAATATTGATCCCGCGGAGTTGAAACCTAATCCCTCGAAAACAGTTGCTACCGGAGCATCTGGGCTTTAAAATCGAAATTCATTAGATTTCAGGGCCAATTTTTACAATTAAACTAACCATTTTCAAAATTAAATTGCGAAATGTGGTTGTAACCAAAGTGCCCTTGGAACTGTAATTTTATTCGGACAATCCGATATGAAATTAAATGAGTTCAAAATTACTTTGAAGGTTTCGAGACAGAAATCTGCGTTGGGAAAAAACCATTAAAACCTCTCCACGAGATTGGTGCGTAACAACGGTTTTCGAAAATATCAAAGCGGCTTATGAAGAAAATTTAGAATGCAAATCACTTTACATTTTCCAACTGCTCAGCGACAGCCTGTATCAGTAATTTCGAATGATGTAATTTAATCCTGACAGTGCAAGAAATTTGAAATAATTATAATGAGGTGTTGATGAGTTCGACATGCGGAAATTGATTTTGACTCAAATTTTGTTCGGTCAAAGGCAAATACTACTAAAGATCGAATTAAACCATATCCGACGGGGAAAAGAAATTTTATTGTTAGAAAATCGAGAGGACTAGCCTCAGGAATATTTAAAAATAAAAACAGCCTTCTGAAGTTAGAGGTTAACGACCTTTACGGCGAATTGGTTTTCTTGAAGATAAAAATTTTAAAAAGTGAAATTTGGGGAGATTCTTGAATAAATATAAACCCCTTTTTGTGGGGATGTCTGGGACCGTAAATGACGGACAGATTTGTCGTAAGGGGAAAAAATCGACGGTAAAAATGTCGAGCACACGTGTTGCAAATATATTTTGGGAAAATGGCCCCAAGATGTCCCGCGATTGCGTTAACCCAAAAATGAAGAAGAAATAGTCAAATGATGTTTTTAATAAAAGTTCCCCCAGACATGACCCCTAAAAATATAATTAGCATCTTTGCCGTCGGCCCAAGAAAAATGACATCGGCGATATGTATTAAACGCACATAGTTCCGAATCGCATGCTAGATTTGTAGCCGGACGGTCAACCAAATGTCGCATACTTCAAGCGACTCAATCGATGCGGGTAGCTCAAATTATTCATAAAGCCGCATTTTTCACAAAACGCGGATTAATAGGTACTCTCGACTATTCACGAGTATGTTTCTATTTGTTTAAGCTGAAAGACAGCTGTGGCCCTTTTTCTGTGTAGAACACCCAGATATGGTGTCTGTTCTGCTACAAAAGTGTCCCATGGCTGGCGCATCAGCCACCACAATCAGTACGAGAATTCATGTTAAGAATCTTGTACAAATTTAAAGATATTCTATGTCCCAGGTATTAGACGACATTATATTTATGGGGTTCTACAAATCGGAATTTTTACTTTATTTTGGAAGGTATTTTGTCTACACTAAGTTATTTTAATTTTCAGATTAAAAGGTTTTCAAAAATGAAGCTGTTAGGAACTAAATAAAACTATTAGGATAAAACCTTAACAATGGGGCAATTGCAGCCTAATTGCCCATGCTTATAAGTAATTTAGATAAAATGACCGAATTCAATATAACCACTAACGCATGGTTTGAAAAGATTTTAGGAAGTGCTCCTACATTTTCAGACATTTACCCTATGCCAACAAAATTGCTTACATTAAGTTACGAATTGAAAGGAACGGGGTTAATAATCTAGCGTAATTGGACTCCAGAAACTCATAAAAGAGCTCAAAATGGTGAAAGAAAAAGTAAACCAATAATAACTCTACACCCTGTAGATAAAAAATAAAGAGATCCACGGGGTTGTAGACACATTCGCTATTACGGCTAACGCTGGACCTTCTTTTACCAAAAAGAAGGAAATAAGAAAAATTTTATTTAAAAACTTTTTTCACGTCGGAGGTCGATTGTGATAATAAACGCAACGACCTTCGTCATGCGAGGCTGGAATTAACCGGCTACTAGCACCAGCAATGCTTGCAGCAGCTCCTGAAATTGGAGCAATGTTGATCGGCACAAGCCCCCGTGTTATAATGTATTACGGATTTCACAATCGGTAGCAAAATTACTATAAAAAAATTAGGGTTCCGGCATCCCAACGGCCGATAGGAAAATTAACGAATGTTTCGCCAAACTAGCGTTATTTTCCAATTTATGAAATTCAACTACGTTTTCGGCGAAAAGATCCGTCAATTGAATTCGCAGATTATTATCCCGAACCAAGAAGCTTCAGTTCCTTGTCAAGGCTTGTCTTAGTCTGCGATATCGTAGACTTCGGTTGATGCATTTTCAAGAGACAAGGCCAAAACTAGCCGAAAAGTATGTTCGTACGTTCGAACCCCCAATTAGTTACCAGACAATGACTATGAAAAATTTTTTTACTTTTACAAAGAAGCATTAAGCCCCTCAGTAATACCGGAAAAATATACGTTTTCCATACACACACCTTAGGGTGGATCACAGTTTGATAAACCAATCCGGATTTGGCCTAAATTAAAATTCCTATTTAAATCTGAGAAATTATCCGCTAAAATTACCTATTAATTAAGGTTTGATCTAAAATTGAAAATCTCAGATTTTCCGTTGATAATTTTGGGTATTTAATTGATGGACATGGCAAAACCGAGGATTTTACTATGCGTAAAAGCCAAGGAAGTTTTGCGCGTAACTCAACAAAGATGCCCCCTTAATAATTTAAAGAAAAGTAGGAACCCTCATAAATAATTCAGGAATGTAAATTGTATAAGGAGTTTTAGTCCGATACGACCGCGATCTCGTAAACGCAAAAGACTCATGAAAATTTTTATTACCGGAATCTAAAAAGAGTCAGGTAGCAATTGCCTTGCATAATACTTTTGCGACCACGGGTTCCATGTTCTCGGTCTTTTAAATTCTTCCAAAAGATTATTTGTCATTAAATATCCCAAGACCAAATAAATACTCTTTGTAACACGTGGCAAAGAATGCATACCGCCTTAAAAAATATAGCCGGTGATAGGGTCATGAAGAATTTGAGGAGAAACATTGAAGTCCGAGAGAATCGCATGCGTATTTTTATGGGCAGACGAAATACATCGCCACTTTACCAGTAAATATGTCTTCGAAAATTAATACCAGATCAAAAATTACTGGAAAATAAATCGGTTAAATATTTTTTCGCTAGTGAGTTTTTGACCAGGTTTTGCGGTTTTCTGTTCTAATTCAAGGAAACTGAATTCAGAAAAGTTAAAGAATTTTATTCGGAAGTAAAAAAATAAAATTGGAAGGCCACTGAACCCGATGACGCGTTTACCATGACGATAAAATGGACTTGCGCTTCGTCGCCACGCAGCGTTAGTAGACGATGTAGATATAGGAAATCATGGGGATAAAAATTTGTTTTAATGCGAAAACATACCGGAGGTCCAAAAATCGCTTAGCCCCTTTGGACGGCAGAATTGCCATATTTTCTAAAACATTTAAATTAGAATTAAGTCGAACCGGTATAAGTAAAGAAATGCAGTGGCAGAAGCCACTAAAAAATATAACTTTCTTATAGGGCGTGAGGGCCTTAGGCCCACAGACGCTTTTTCATGGACGTTTATGTTACGGAAAGCCTTTTTTAGTAAATATCGAAGATTTACAGAAAAGCTACTTTGTTACTACGTTAGATGCGTTACAAAAAATCTATTGAACTTAAAAGAAAAGAAAAAACGTAGGGTCAGCACCCATGCACTTTTGTTCCATTTTTACAGAACAAATGCAATATATACGATAGAAATATCGATGCCCCTTAAAATCGGGGGGATATTATCTAATTGACGAAGGGGGTTTTCAAAAAGAGGAACTATAGCACCCCCTTATAAAAAATTTGTATTTTCAGACGAAAATTAAAATGGGTATCGACTGGAGATACAGGTTAGTTTCATGTAGGAAAAATGGATTTGAAAAATTCAAAATTTAGTAAAAATTTACATTATGCGCAATTGACTGGATCATTCACGTAATTGCATGGTCGAGAAAAAAAGTTCTAATCTCGATAATATTTCAAGCGAGAGTTGATTTGAAGAAATTTCACCAATTTCGCGTTGAAAGTTATTGGAAATTTTCGACTCTTATCTATATGTTTAGCAAATAAAATAAATACATCTTTTGCCAGAAAATTAGCGTGAGATAAAATTAAGCATTTCTAAAAAATTTGAAGTAATTCATCGAAACCTCCTGAGTTATAAACTTCAAAATCCTCGCAAATTCCGCAACAACCGCCCCAATATTGATCGCTAGGCGTTTCCACTGGCATTTCAATTCTTAGGATTGTGACACGCTAACCGTAGGCCAGCCGGGTAACCCATCCTTGCTCCTGTCCACTGACAGGATATCTTCGGTTAAAGAGACTTTTTAAAAAAAGATTAGAAAGTTTAAAAATAAATTTTTTGTTTGAAGAAATTACCACAAGAACCTTTTTTTCGAATCTTAAAATTTCCGCTCGTAATTCATTTTCATTTATTGCCAAAATCTCGTCACATAACCGCCACATTTTATAATTAAAAAATAGATTCAACAAAATCCACCTCGGAAATATCAGAGATATTTCATATCAAATTTTTCCGTTCTAAAATTTTTTCCTTTATTATCCTTAAAAAATCAATAGGCTTGTAGTTTTGCTTATAATATACCAGCTCGTTGAGCCACGTGAACAAAAGGAAAATTATAAATTGCGTTTCCAAAATGGATCAAATGTCAAAAAAATTTCAAATTTAGGAAAAAACAATATTTTCTCCCTGAAAAAATCTGACCGTATAAAAGTTTTCTGCGTTTATACGCCCTTTATACCAGTGCAAAAGAAGATGTCACCCAACTGGCTGGCATCAGAATTTTTTCGGTCATTATCAGAAAGCCAATACTCGATTTTAAGAAATATGATCCATAGATTTCCCCAATTATCACATAAATGAATCCCCTTTTACGAGAAAAAACAGCGAAAAACGATACAAAATTTTAAAATGATTAAAACGGTAGAATTTACCGAAATTTGCTTTCCGCTGATAATTATCGATAAAAAGCGTTCGAAAATTTTTAATTTCAGATCGAGGGACTTACCACTGCCCCGGTTTCCTGAAACTTTAATTTCATTTCAGATTGATAAACCCTTCGATATCGAAATTAAGAAAAAAGTAAACAGAATCATTTAAAAATAAATTCTCAAGAAAAAACTTCCGGGGTAAAGTTTTTTCAGCGACTCCATCTGAAAATATCCTGGGGTTAGGTTTAAATTTTTTAAATATAAATTTAACCTTCCAAAAATCTGTCAAACTAGTTCTCAAAAGACTCTCGATCAGTTTTGACATCCACCATTTCTTCCGAAATAGTTTGGTACCTCGAATAACGCCTCTAAGAATCTCGAACAGTGCAATCACCCAAAGATTCCGTGAAAATCCTCATTACCGAGTGACTTTCAACCATGCTATAACAGTGTACTCATTTTCATCCAATAATAATTTTCTTTCAAATTTGTTTTTGGTTGAAAAAATAAATAAAATACCGGTTTTTTCGGTTTTTAACAAATAAAATACCGGTTAAGGAACAAAAGGTTTCTCATTTAAACCACTTAGGGTTTTCCGACTGGTTTTTAAGCGACCGAACCACTTTTTCGAATCATCTCTTTTCTAAGCAAAAGCAAAAAAGAGGTTAATTCTGAAGAAAATTTTCGTGTTCAAAAATTTTTAGGAGAAAATAATTAAAAATAATAAAACGGCCACTAGTTTATTTTTCTTTCCAAACCCCGTTGGGATTACGTAATTTAAATAAAGATAAAACTTAAGATTTTTTAGGAAAATGGGAATCTGACTGACGATTTTTCGGAGCTCAGATTACCGTTTCCCCAATATTCACGACATGTCCCACGATGGAGACAATCAATTTTCTTGCCAGCTTTTCTCATCACCACATCCAGAAAATGTTCAAGATGAAGGTTTGTTTATTGCGTTAATCGATTTATAACCTGGAGTTTTCGGAAAATATTTCTCAAATTTTCGAAGGAAAATTAATTTCCGAAAGACAGACGGTTGCCGGAACTTTTCTAACCCTTAAACGATCCCTCATTTTCGACATTAATGGACATTACCTCGACGAGGAATGGTTTCTCAGAAAACCGAATTGACGACCGAGAAAAACGGATCCAAAAAGAATCATGATTGCTCATACCAGGAAGCCTGGGTTGGCCAGAATCGAGCGCGCCGATAAGAAAGCGCAGAAAGGGACGAAGAAAAAAAGGTTCGAATGGCGTCCGGAAAGTTCAAGAAAATTTTTGCCTAAACCTTACCAAAAAACCCGGATATCGAAACCGCTAAAGAAATTCAGAAAATGTTCAAGACTATAAATCTTTTCAGTCCACTTCCCTGGACTCCCGAAAAGAGGAGTGAAACTGAAGAACAATTTTTTACCAAATTAAGCGACGGTAAATTGCAGGGCATAATTAACCCAGCAAATCAGGGTACACTCAATTTTCAGGAGTCTTTCGGAAAATTACACCTCTCCACAGTAAAACGTTTTTGAAGTCTTTTTCAAATTTTACTTTTCAAAGTTTTGTTAAGGAAACTCCTCTGATTTTCCTTATATAAAAATACTCTCATAAAATTTGTTTACGGACCTTCGGAAACAATCGAAAATCAGAGAAATTTCCAACCAAAATCCCTGGAGGTTATATTTTAGGAACATGAACCAGAACTTTAATGCAAAATCCTTAAAAGTTCTGCTTTTACGCCTGTTTCGCAATAAATATTACCTTAAAAAACGATCTAGTTTGTTTTTTTTTTTTAAATAATGTAATTACCCCGCAGAATACTAAAAATACAATACAGTTCTCAAATATGAATCGTTTTCAAACGTCATCCAAAAATAGGCAATTTCGCGTTGTGCCAATAAAACCAGGTGGTCAGGTCGACGCGTCAATTTTCGAAGACGGAAAAAATATTTCGTACAATTTGAAAACACGTTTTGATTTTTGTCTTACAGTATTACGCAAATTTTCCAACAGTAACCTACACCACCGTTAGGGAGCTTCCTCTCAGTTATTCTGAAAAGGAAAAAGTTCCAATAAAATTTTTCATTTCAAAATAAGTTTTAATTTCGAAGTTTTTTAGAAGATGGAATTCACGGTAAATTCAGAGCGAGGTTATCCAACATGAAATTCCACCGGTTAGTAAAATGTAGACATCAATCGATGACAGCGAGAATTTCGAGGTCGACTATCGTCGTCTGACGGCTCCTTCATCGCCAAATAAGCTCAGGTTTATTTATTATCTGGACCTACCCAAATAATGATTTTTACTATATTTTCGTAAAAACGGTATGCGGCCCCTGCTACACTCAAGCAAAGCATTTCTCAATCAAACCCAAAAAATTTTGAAAATAATAATTTTCCCATACATTGCGTTATAAAACAATTTTTTTGAAAAAATAGGAAAACAAAACAGAATAACTTTCGCTATAGTTTTTTGTACGCCAAAAAACCGCGCGAAATGGAAATAAAATAAAATTTTTGTTTGATTAAATCCATATATTAGAAATTCGAAGTAATTCCCGCTCAAAAATCAATTGCTGATTTTCTGCCAAAGATTTTGAAACAAAAGAACGAGGCTCAGGAAACCACAAAATGTCCTTTGGCCTTGCCCATTCTTATAATTTAAAAAGACAACCTGTCATTGTACTATTGAAAGGTTAGTATCAATGTCGGATGAAAACCCCTGTCGAAATAGACCATCTTTTCCGGGGCCGGAGGCCGGAATATGGTATTACCAACATTTTTGATCAAAGATTTCTTGGAATTAAATTACCCCAGTAGTTGATATCGCTACGCAAAAAGTCATTCGAGACAGAGTCTGGATGGCCCAGCTGTCGGTTTTTAAGCGGTTTGCTACGCCCCAATGAAAATTCCGAGAGGAGATCCCCATTTATCAAAAAATTTATAACCCGAAATTCAGGGGGAAATAAATTTTTTTTCCCCTTTTCGGGGGGAGGATTTTTAAAAAAGCAACCACGTTTCCACCCAAAATTTATTTTTTTTTAAAGTTAGGGACAATACATTTTGATATTTAGGGCATCCCATATGGTTTTAAATTTTCACGAATAATAACTTTTTCACAAAAGAACTGCCCTGAACGTTAGATTAGAATTAATTTAGGAAAACGAATTTTGAATTATTATTATTACACGTGTTTTATTTTCGATTCACAAAAACTAAATTCTGTTCCTACAAAACCGGAAACTTTAGTCATACCGAATATAATCATAGAGAGTATGTTAAGTTCAAAATGGGCCACACTGTTACTCTAATTATCTTGACCACAAACTTTAGAAGAGCTTATAACTTGGAAAAATAATTATCGACGGAGAAAAACTACAGTTGTGTTTCTTCGTTTTTAAAAACTTTTTTGAGTTATAAATCTTCTTTATCTCCCCAAGTCGAAACAGTACCAATACGAGTACATGATAAAATTAACCGTATGCTCAAAACAAATTTTCCGGGGTCGACAAAGTCGACAATTTTTAGAAAAAGATTGGTACATTTTATCATTTTCTTTTCGATTGAATTTAAGTGAATTAGGCCTCGATTTAGGAATTTTCAGCCCCAATTAACCGTAAAAAAGAAATCCTCATCACTAAATAAAAATAAAAAATAGATGACTTTTTCAATCATGAAGAAAGTCCACTATTCATATGAATTAATAAAAACATTCGTGCATAGGAGCACATAGTATGTTCTGAATTCTTTTAAAACTATTAAATTTACCTTTCTGTTAATTTTGCTGAACGGCCCCCACCAAGAGTTTTTCCCCGAACAATTCGACCGCATCGGGTGCCCCCAAGTACTAAGAAAAGCCTCTTTTCAAAGAGCTCTTTCGACGCGTTTTCGCTGCCCGAACCAACGTTTTGCCCTTAAAACAATTTTGTTTTAATGTTGAAAAGTCACAAGGATAATATAAAATTTTAAGTTTGAAATTTTGTTAAATATTGAAAATTTGTTATTTTAAGAATGAACAAAAAAACAAAATCAACCAAAAAACGAAAATTTGGGTGGACAAGCATTTTCATCCGACCACCCCTGCCAATAAAGAATGGCCTCACCTAGGTTCACGTAAGCATTCTCACGCGCAACAACTTGTTTCAAATGAAGACCGCCCGCGTAAGTTATTCGTGTTGATTTTTCGAACCCAGCGATGACGTAATAGAAAAGCTTTTTGGACCCAACATTTTGAGAAAACAAAAATTCGGACCATCACCACATATTTCTTCCAGAGTTTCGACAAAAAGTAGATCTAAAAAGGATATATATAAAGTTTTTTTTTAAATAATTCCCAATTAATTTCAAAACAAACAAAATTTAAAAACGCGTATAGTTAGATTCCACGCAAAAACCTACGTAAGCCTCCGCAAAAACCTACGCATTTGAAAAAGAAATTCATGCGTTCCTGGCGTGCGGCGTATAGTTATAGGCAAAAAATAGGGCTTTTTTCAAACGTTCCTAGGCAAAAGATAGGCGTTTTTTAGCCAGCAAAATAGAAATATCCTAGTATTTTTATCAATCAAAAGCGATCATACAAAAATGCTTTGATGATATCCACCAAGAAAGCTTTAGGATTTTTCGCAGACTTTCTTTGCGGACTTCAAGAACCTTTTATTTCTCTTCTACCGATAAATGATAGTTTTTAGCAGTGGTCTTATTTTTTTTCTTTAAAACCTTCTTTGAATTCATGTTTTTCTTTTAAATTAACTTTATTTCATTTTTTCGATGAAATCAAATTTATACATACACTAAAAATTCTAGTCTAGAATATATGTTAAGTAACCCTTAAATCACCAAAAATTCTTACTCTGACCATATTTTAACGCAATTTTAAACTCTAGATATTGTCCAAATTGACCAATCAGAGCATATTTTCCCAAAAGTACGCGTAAAGTTAGAAAGTACGCGTATAGTTAAAATTACGCGTATAGTTAGGGTTTTTTGGCGACAAACTTTCTAACTATACGCCGCCCCCTGTATATGAATAACTAATAAGCTCGACGATACATTTTCCATGACAAGTTTTTTGTCACATTTATCAATTGTGCTGATTACAGATTTGAAGACGTTGGAAGATGCTGTGTTTGTTGAAAATTACATTTATCTTTAAGTCCCGCAAATTAAAATAATTTTCACACTTTTTTATAGCTCAAGTTGTTGATTGCGATATAACTGAGTTGGATATGTGCTCAATAACGTGTGGTGGGGGAGTCAAACAATGCACTAGAACATGCATTAATGGATTATTTGAACAAACCGGCTGTCCTCTTGACCAAGAAACAAAAACAGAGATCTGTAACGAGCAAGATTGTCGTAAGTAGAACATTATTGATCTCAAGACGTTTGACTTTGTTGCGCATGTGGAAAATCATCGTCATTATGAAGTTCATGCGTATTTCCAACAATTAAAGACATTATTTTAGCTGAAGTTGTTGATTGCGATATAACTGAGATGAATTTGTGCTCGGTAACGTGTGATGGAGGACTCAAACAATGCGCAAGAACATGCATTAATGGACTTTTTGGAGATGATGGCTGCTCTCTTGACCAAGAAACAAAAATGGAAATCTGTAACGAGCATGATTGCCGTAAGTCTGAATAATTTCGGCAATATCGGGACGGAAATAAAACTTTTCGGTTTAAAATAAACACGTGTAGGCGTTTGAAATGACGTCATACATTTTTGCGATGACAATTATTTTGATTCCCTTAGAAATACCGTTCATTATGAATGTCACGACGTTTGAGCATGTTATGTTTGTTATAAATGAAAGTGCTTCAAAATTCGTACCTTTCTAGTTATTTTTCACTAATTGGTTTTAGCGCAAGTTGTTGATTGTGATATGACCGAGATGAATATGTGCTCGGTAACGTGTGATGAAGGAGTAAAACATGCACAAGAACATGCATATAACGGAGGTTTTGGAGATGACGGCTGCGCTTTTGACCAAGAAAACAAAACCGAGACTTGTAACGAACAAGATTGTCGTACGTTAAAAATTGATCTTTCTTAGCTACTAAGGTATATTTATCATGTGAAACCTAACAATTGCAACTCTCAATGTTGTCGAACAAACCTCATGAGAAAATTTTAATCCCCTATTATTAATAATAAGTCTAATAATTCAATTTAAGCTTGAAAATCTTGTCCAAACGACGAATGCTGGATGTTCGACTCAGAAACCAATTCTTGTTTGGTCATTGAAAGTGCAGAATGTTTTCAATCAACTTGTACATCATCCGCGATCACGGGAACACTTAGCGGCAAAGTTTTAGGATTGAAAATAATCATATGTTTTATATATAGAATAAATTAAAGTAAAAAATATTTTTTAACAACGCTCGAGGAACAAATCTTTCACCTTTATTTAAAAAAAACGCGGAACTAATTTTGTTGTTCCTGCCAATATGGAGATTTGAAATACGTTTAGTAAACATTTGAATAATTCGTTACTGCCCGATCAATAAATGAATGAGCAATATTTTAAAGAAAAAAAAATTAAGTCGTCGGCGATTTTTCCACTTAGCGCTCGTATCAGATTTTATGTGCGCAATTAATTTTCGCTTAATTTTCATCCTTAAAAAGCTCTCAACTTACCATCAAGCGAAAACGTGCATTTTATGAGTGGAGATCGCAAAATTTATTTTAATGGTATCGAAGAACCTGATTGTGAAATAATTCCTTACACCCAATTTGGGTCCAACATGATATTCATGAATATAAATGTCCCATTAGGAAGTTGTGACTCATTTGTCACACAAGAAATGGTTGGAAATAAAAGTATCATCACATTTGGGGGAGTTGTTCGCTATGAATCAGCACCTATACATAGTTTTGTAAGTCTGGTATTTGATTTTTTACCCATTTTCAGTGTACCGAAACCTTTCACTTTTAACCCAAAGCAAATAATTAAAGCAAAAATTAAGATTACCAAACTTTAATAACATTTTTTGTATTTAATTCAGTTTGTTATTCTGTAATTATCTTTTAGTCGATCCACTAAGTATTTTAAAACTAATTTATCATTTCAGATAACTTTTGGAGATGCAGCGATAAATATCCATTTCAATTGTGCGTTTGATGCTTCTCAACGGAGTATACATTTTTGGTCGATAAAATTTTGTCGAAATATATTCTCCGATTTTAAGCAATAAAAAGTGCGAAGGCGGAAAAGGTCAGTCAATCTGGTTAGACTAAATTTGAAAAAAATTAAAAATTTCGCATAAATTCTATTAGATTACCGACAAGTTTTGATTAAAAAAGAAAGAAAATTTGATCAAAAAGCAAAATATTTCCTAAATATGCATCAAACAGTATAATTTAAACTTATAAAGGCGGTTTCGTCTGAGCACTAAAGTAACATACAATCGTATGATGGCTGTAATAGCGCACTTTATATATGTGCATACAAAAAAAGTTGACCAAAAATGTATGGTCCTTTCTCAGCATGTCTCTACAAACAACACAATTCTTGACAAAGATGATTTTGATGGTCATGGAACCGATCCAGACGGATCCAGACCATCATGGCAAGACACATTTTCGTTGGATTTGATCGATAGTGCGACTGAAGATGAAGTTATTCTTGCTGGAAATTATGTGAATGTGGTGGTCGATTGGGCAATCGATTCCATGCATGGAAAAGCGAAATTTATGATGGAGGAATGTACGATCACACAAGGATCAGGTTCACATATTTTCTGGCTTTCGAACCCAAAATAGGTACTCGATAACAATTTTCTATTCTGATTTTGATCTATATTTGATGCATTTTGATGGCTTTTACATTATTATTTTGCAAAAAATTTTGATTTAATTATATCATCTTCAACTTTCTTGTAACGGAATAAAACAGATCTTTTTGAAAACTGTTAGATTTTCACACAACAAAACTGAAGAAGATCAGAAAAAATCGTACACATTTTTCGAAAAAAAATCGAGTTGAAACCTATCACAATGGATTCCGAATTTATTTGACATTTAAGGTCCTGGGTTTTATAATCTGGGATCATTTACTACTTTTAATTTAATAGTCTATGATACCTGTTGTGTTTATTCGAAACCATACTTTCAAATACCTTTTTTAGAAAGTAAATTATTTTTAAGTTCTAGGAAGTTCTCTTTTTAGCAATTTCAGACTCATACAATTTCGACACAACCTTTGGTGGTGACACCATTTTAAAAGCTATACCACCAGAAAATGTTGTGCACATGAAATTATCTGTCTTTAGTTTCGATCTTTTGAAATAATTCATTTTTTTTAATTTATCAACTGTTTTCAAGCAGTCATTATACCATCATTAACAAAGAGCTTAATTTTGTACTTTGTAGGTCAACATATTACTTAAAAATGATTTTTTTAAAATGCAATTTTCATCATTTTTTTAACAATTCAGATATATTCTATGTAATATAATTAATGACAAATTTAAATAAATAATAAAGAGCTGTACGTTCATTTTGTAGCACTATAAGTAATAGTCTATAACCCATGGCTAGGGTTTTTGAAATTTTGTGTAAGTCGCTCATTTTAATATACTAATTCAATTGTTGGTTTGAAAGTCGATTTTTCTCCTGGGTATGACCCTACCTATGGCCCTTGAAAATTATTTTTAAGTTATTTTTTTCAAATTTATTGTGAACCTTAACAGGCAACTATTCCTTTCCAATTTTAAAGAACAAAAACTGTGTTCTTGATTTGATTTCAATGAATATCGAGAATGAAAACAATGATATTTTCGTTGACAGTTCTTACAAATTCAGTTATCGAAGTTTCAGCTTTGTTGGACATGCCATAGAAGTCCAGACATTCACGTTAGACTGTTCTATTATGTAAGTTTTTTAACTTTTTCTCATCAATAATTTATAAAGGGAGTGGTCGACGCAAAATTGGTCAAAAACGTAGTTTTGTAGTCGGTTTTGCGCTAAAAGTTGTAACGAGAAAGATATGAAACCATCAGACATGATATATTCGAGTAAATAAGCGTCAAATCAAGGTGAAAGATGGTCGCACTGACTGTCGCTTCCGCCGAAATCTTAACAACTTGACTCAAGGAATTTTGTAAAAATATTAATATCGCTTGAAATGTAGAAAAACAGCTATTTCAGCTCAAAATCTTTCTTAATTTTCATAATTAATTTTTTGGATCATCTTTGGAAAAGTCAAATACTTGGCGATAAAACTTGACTCTTTAACTATCTTCCAAAGGGATCGTAGTCACATGTCGAAATTATATTTAAGTGATAATTTTTTAATAATATTTTCTTAAATTTATTGGAAATAAAATTTTGATACTCTTTTAGACTCAGAATTCAATTCAGTTCCATAACATATATTTTTCCAAATTTCTGAATATATAAGTAAGGCTCAAAAGTCTAAATCAAAACTCCAACAAAAATACTTCTTTGTAAATTAGTATTATAGAGTAGTTAGAACACTAAAAATACCGCTTACCGATTTCAATTCAAGTAAATTAAAAGTCATCATCGTTACAAAAAAAAGGTTCATTTAAAATTTTTGTTCTAATTTGCGTTGAACACCCCCTTTAATACTACCAAGGGTCTGTATAGTTGATGAAAATGGAATCCCCATAGCTGAAGAATGTGATCTTGCATCAAACGATGACGAATGTGCCTCTGTTGACGATATAGAAGGTTTCACGTATTTAATTGATACATAATCTACTTATTCTGTTTTGATCTTATACATTTGATTGTGTCTAACAAAACGTGAATAAAAGATTAACTTAGGAAAATATACTTGGGTTAAGTGTCCGTTGATTTCCAGTATTTTTCATAACAAACTTCAATTGCTAATATAAACACTAATGGAATAAGTAAATCAAAGTGGAGCGATTATTTACTGAACATTTGAACGACTTATAGCAGGCTTCAAAAAAAGCCATCCCTTTGGCGATTTTCCATCCCTATCTCCTTATTTTTCCTATCTTTTGCTATGAAAAGGGATAGAAAAGGGGATAAAAGCCATTCCTTTTGGAACTTGTAGTACCTCCTGACTTATAGTACGAAATATTTTATGAAATTGTTTTGTTCAAGAATATAAATTTGTTTTCTCGAAAAAATCGAAAAATTATGGACTTTTTGTTGATCACCAGTTTTTCTTGACATGTACTAATCAAAACTTATCCAAGTTATAAGGTTTTGTTAGGATTCGATGTGTGAAAATTCTTGAGTAACAAAAAAAACAAAGTTTTTCAAGAATAAATAAAAAAGGTTTTTTGTTTGGTTTCGCAAAGTTCTAATTACAGTGGGTGAGACCAATGGGCAACACACGAGCTTTTCAAAATAGTGAGGAATACATTCAATAGATACAGTATCATTGATACTTCTTCAAACACACAATTTTAAATATTTTGTTTTATTGCAGCAATGGCTTGACTGAACACATATATTGTTAAGGTTTCGGCGGCTTCTTTTCATTATCGATATCAAGCCTGGTTTATTCACAAATGTCGTCAAAATCGTCGATTGAGTCAACAACGTCTGTAAAGGTTTTTATAGTATGATTCATACTGCATGAAACAATTCAGGCAAACAAACATGAGATTCTGATCATGTCACTAACATCGTTTCGGAAAACTTTTAAAGTGATATTTTATTTAGGTCGTACAATTTTAGATGTAATTTTTTGCCGAACCCAGGACAAAGATTTTAGAAATTTGCGACAAAATTTAATATCTTAATTTCATTTCCAAATAAAAATTTTAGATAAAGTTCTCTCTACCAAGCTGGTACAAATACTGACTCAAATAGTTGTACCAGTCAGAGCAGTTCTACTATTCAGGTACGTCCATTTAATTTTGCTTAGAAAACTCCAAAGATTTTCCAGTCACGACGCAAAGACTGTACATGTACAAATTTACTGAGACAATATCTTAAGGTATTTTCGAGTTTGAAATTTTTTATGGCATGCTTGTCCGCGCTAAGAACAGTTTTCTTAAAAATTATAATCCCGAATTTTTGGTCTAGTAAACTTCTGATTTTTTCATGATAATTTCAAAGAAAACTGAGAAAATCTGTTTTGACCTCGGACATTCTAAGCTCAAAAATTTAAAATATATCAATTTTCTCAATACTTGACAGTAATTTGAAATCAAAAAATTTTATACGAAAAATATTAACAAATTGTGAACAGAATATTCGTGACATTTGATGAATTCACGTCGAGTACAAAATTTGTACTACAAATACAATAAATTCGAATTTCTATCAAAATACAAACCATTAATCACTATTATTTTCAATCTATGAAAAACCATTTCCTACTCGAGAGCATAATAAATCACATTTTTCTTCCAACCATCCTAGAATATTCACCCACATAGTTTAAAGTTCGTCTTCCTCAAAAATTTTCAAGTTCACTTTGTCTTTCGTTTTTTATTTGCGAATATTAAGCAAAGAAAAATCGTTTCTATGGAATCTTATTGACACGTTTTTTTTGTGTATTCAAGAAATAATTATTTTTTGTGAATAACAGACTGTTATTCACAATGTATTTCTGAAGGAGTATCAATAAAGTATCACTGATCACAGAATACAAAGCATTTTAAGTATTAAACAGTTAGTAATAATGAGGCTTATTTTCTGCAAGGTGAGAAACTTAAGAATTATAAGGGGATTGTGGGTGCTGCCCGCGATGTGCTGGGAAAAAAAGCCCTTCTAAAAAGTCAAATATCTTTTGTGAAAATTAAGTGTACATGTATTTTTCAACACCAAAAAACAATGTTTGTTTTCAATTGTATATTGTGGTTCGTTACGAACTGTTCGTAAACTTGATTTGTATAAAATTGATTGATTTCTAAAAAATATTAACAAACGTTTAATGTAAATAATCTGATTGATGCTTTTTTTCTTCAGTGCTGAATAACGTCATATTAAAATGAAAACATAGAGGAGTAGGAATTACGAGTGGAAACATAATATAAATCGGTTGTTAAAAATTTAGTTTAAAAATTTCAGTCAATGAAAAGATAATTTTTGGTTTGTCAAAATAACTTCAACCTAATTTTGCTCAATTCAAATTTAATCGAAATACAATCAGTGATTTCTTCGATAACGTATACTGAGCATATCAAAAATGAAACCTAATGCGCCTTTCACACCATGGTGCACCAGTAGGCGTAACTATGAGCCAGTGTCCAATCAGAATACTCGATTGTCGACTTAATTCAAGAATCCCGCTATTTCATCGGGTCACTTACGCCTACTGGTGTAAAAAGGCGCAGTAGGATCATTTCCGATATACTATGTATAAGGACGCAAGTTATCAAAAAATAATCGCGTGTTCATAGTCAGGTTCGTTTTATATAATTGCGCTATAAAAACAGACGTTTCTATTCCGTCGCATTCATTTTCATGCGTCCAGAAATTTAAGAGTCACGATTTTGCGCTATTGATTTATCAAATGGATCCAGCAATTCAATCATTCGCAGATTCAAAGTCATTAATTTTGCTCATAAATTTAGTAATAGTAGACGTGGTTTAATTTTATAGTTTAATTATGACAATAAAGTTGTAAAATTCTGTACCAATGATCAATCGTCAATAACCAAATTAGTTTGAAAGTCGATTATACGCCCAGTACTGACCCTAGTCATTACCCTTCAAAGTCAGTAACTATTTAAGCCTTATCATTAAAATTAAATCAATTATGAAGTGAAACAATACAAATATGCAAAAACAAAACCTTTGACGAATCAGAACCTTTGACGAATCAAAGACTTTGACCAATAACAACTTCAATTATGAACGCGAAAGTTAAACATTAGTGATGTCTTCCCACACGTTAGCACAGTACGGCGAATTTGTTTATGTTTTAATTTGTTACTCATATTTAAATCCATCTATATAGAATTATATGCTAAATCCATCCTCATATTGATATGGCGAATCGATTTGACAGCTCGTAAAAAGTACACTTGAAGTTTTTGCCGATTAAGATAATTAGCCAATGACAGAGCCGGCTAAGAAAATAAAAATTCACATTTTTGTTTCTTTCATATCGCTCTGCAAAAATTAACCAATCGGCCACACGCCCTTAAGTGATAAAAAAAGCGACCACCCAACTAAAATTCTGTCTTGTAATTTTTTCGTTAAAGACTTAATATTTTAAAATTTCACCGGTCCGAACCCTATTCATATGATTTGATTTATAATGTTAGCAGAACCCAAAAGCTTTCTGAATAAATTTGTTTGCAAGCGTATGATCTGTTACTGAAGATCAAACCCGGTGATGTTATTCACAATCAAATTAAATTGACTTTTAATGACCTCATAGCATGATAGGGGAAAATTGTTTATCGACTACAACATAGCTATTATTTGAATTACACCTTAGACAAAATTCATCAAATTGAGCGGTAGCAAAACGGGGACATTGTCAGCTTAAAATAAAGAGATGTTAAATGAACGGATTATGATGGAAATTTTCTGGAATGCAAAAGTATTTATTAATTGAAAATAAATCAGGAATTTGATATGATATCAAAAAAAATTTGACGTTAAATTGCACTGACCATGCACATTTAAAATATTTATTAAATAAAATGAATACAGGGGAGAGCAATATCGCCGAATTTGCCAAATTTTTTTGGAAAAACGCCTACGCAATTTGGCAAAAACTTTCGGGGATATTGAGCCCCCCCTTGTACCTAATAAATTGACAAATTCTTAATTTTTACCGAAAACCGCTACTATTAACTCACACGCTACTTGACTAAATCTTGACTTAAAATTTTGCAACCTTGGACAGTCTTAGTTGGATTAAAAATTGCAAATTCTAGATCTCAAAAAGGTCTTCATTATATTTTCAAGCTCATTTCTGTTTTATCTTGGAAATGATAATTAATCGAAACCAGTAGAAAAAATGTGGCATAATTTGAATATTAAACTTGCCTCAAAAAAAGCTTGGTGGTGGTGTCACGGTCATCAGACAATAAGTTATCTCACTAGAGGTTGACGTAGACGTTAATTTAGGTGATTTTTATTTTAACACGGATATTACAGTTTACATAGTGTAATATTATTTCATTCTCCCGTCTTATGGAGACATAAATCTTCTATAGTTTATTGTACCGGAACTGAACAGTTAACGACGTCAAATCGTTTGGTGATAGTTTCGAAACGGTTGCATGTAATTTGAGATGTATCAAAAATACTTAAAAGGTTGTCTACTGTATTTCACAATTCGAAAGAAATTTGGCGGAAAAACTGTTTTAGGTTGCGATTGGATATGTAATGAATCAACTTGAGTATAAACTGTGAGATCTTCGTATAAATAAAAATCACCCAAATTTTCTATGTTGACAACCTCTAGCGAAAGATTTAACTTTCGGATGACCGCGAGACGACGACCAATCATTTTAAAGGCCAGTTTAGTATTATATCAAATTTTCAGCCATCTTTTTTTGCGGACACTACCCCCTTAATCAATCTTAATCCGAAAAAAGTTGCTGGTACTTGTACTGGCTTCGGCCGTGAATGCTCAGACTGTAGCAGTAGAAGCAGTAGTAGCAATAGCAGTAGAAGAAACTGATCAAGGTAAGTAAATGTTTTATAAATTGGTGGCCGAAGAATATAAGCAGAATCAAACGAATGTGCAAAACATTTTAACTGCCGAGAATATGATAAAATTTTTAAAAACTATCGTGTGGAAAATGATTTTTTACCACACGTTTCTGGCAATAATTTGTTCATTTTCATAATGTGTTTTTGATATTTATACATGTATGAAGAATCAATTTGACAGGTCGTAAAAAGTGCGCTTGAAAGATTAAGATAATTAGCGCCGACGAGAGCGCCGGCGATTAAATCTTATTTCAAATGGTTTAATACATCTGGTACTGGTAAGTGCAACAACTGCTACTGGCTTGATGGGGAATACCAAAAAGCGTTGATTGTTTCAAAAACTGACCGAAAGTGTTTCGGATCACATTTTTGCTCACAAGTATTTACTCAAATAAAGCTTTAATTTTCGTTTGCAATTAATATATTGGTTTTTGTGACATGTTTCGCTTTGTTGCATCTTCAAATTAAAAGCAAATTGTAAAATTGGAAGAAAAACTTTTATGGTGCGTTGGATCTCAAAAACAACAATAAGATTTTCTTTGAAGGTCATTTCAAAAATGCCGAAAAAATTAACTTGATGAAAGTAATCAAAAAATATTTGAAGGGATGTTAACTTGTTTCGAAAAACCTACGCTTAATATTCAAAATAATCATAAAAATTGAAATTTCGCTGTACTTGGTTTTTAAAAACACAATCTAACACTGCAATTACCTTAAAAATACGAATCGGGCATTAATTTAACGAAGTTAAGGGGGTAGTGTCCGCAAAAAAAGTTGGCCTGAAAATCTGATATAGTACTAAACCACCCCCAAAAAAACGATTGATGATGGTCTCGTCGCTTTTCAATTATTGGTTCTCCCACAAGAGGGCGGCAAAGTCGAAAACGGAGGTACCATTTTCTTCTTAATTACATATCCGATCAACTTCATTCATGTGTCAAATTGAGCGGATTCTCAATGAGCAAAAATATTGTGGTGGTTTTTTGTCTGAATTTGTAAAAATACAGTAGATAACCTTAGAAAGGTGGTATTTTGGCCGGTTTGGTACCATTTATTCGAAAACCGCTCATCAGAATTTGTTTTAACTATGCTCATTCGATTTC
>SCLH01002024.1:81558-91924 GCA_004367855.1 Oikopleura vanhoeffeni | reverse complement strand
ACTTTGATAAAGGGTGATATTTCTAGATGCTAATCTATAGTCATGTAACTAAGAAAAAATATATTCACGGTGTCCGGTCCAATACCCGAAGGTAAATTTTTCAACTATCAGCTTCGAAATTAAGATATCTTAAAACTTGAGACATCAGATCTGCCGGATCATAATAGACGCAGTCATATACTGGAAAAGTTTAATCAATCCTTTTGTTCGAAACGGCCTTCGAGACCGGCCTAACCCCAAACCTCAGAACGTCCGCCTTCACCTGTGAGTCCTTCACCAGTAAGAGCTCGAAAAACATGTACAAAATTAATCAACCAAAAATTATATTCACACGGAACTTATTGTCATATCGTTTGGTATATCAGGTTGAAAATTTAATACAGTCCCAGTACTAACCTGTTTATGCTCCAAATCCTTGTATCTCCAAGAATTTCTTCTAAAAAATTTTGCTAAAACAAGTGTCCGGAACACCCATGTAGCTCATTACTCAATGACAAATATATTAAGATGAAGGTTCACAAAGTCGACACGAAACAATCTCCTCCGAAATCATTCCGCAAAGTGTCTACAGAATTACAAAGTGTCCTGTGGACCGTTTTATCTCCAAATTGGCGGCAACTTGGTGAAACAAAAACGGATGGGGGTACTCTCTTGTTCCATGGGCCTAAGGTGGATGCAAATTGGCGATCGAAGACCTCAGCAATGATTTTTCCATTCGACTTCTCTCAGATTGCATATTAGACAAGCAACATAAGATGCAAATGTTAATAGTCAGTTCGGATACAGAAGCTATGTCATCCTGGCAAGTGGACAACAATAATGAATTCCAACAAACAAAGGACCACGTTTTATAACAATATAACTTACGGGCCGGAGATAAAAAATAAAGTTTTGTCGGAGATCGGATTGATTCAACAATGCGGATCAAGGATGCACCATTTAGTTTACCATCAGGGATGACCATGAATTGAAGTGTTCATCATTGGTTATAAGCTTGTGAGCGCAAAGCGAATCAAAAAATCTAAATTTTTCAGCAAATACAATACTTTGTCTACAATTGTTCAAAAGTGGTTCAAAACATAGTTTTTTCATCGATCAAAAAAAGATAATTACAAAAATTATGGAAAACTCGAATAAGCACATCAAATGGGGAATTCTGTACCATAAGTTGTCTGGAGAAAGATGTTTACTCTATAGGTGAATAAAGAACGAGATTGACATTGAAAATGTAACAAGTATTATACTCGGGAATACTTTTTATGGCCCAAGCCTGATGTATTTGAACAATTTGGGAATATATTTTATTATAGCTGTATCCAAGGTTAATACATCAAGTTCAGCATTGAGGGTTGGTCACTACGTCAAACTTTGAAATTCGATGACAATTCTCGGCAAATTTCTACAAAACTTTGATAAAGGTGATATTTCAGATGTCTAAATATATCCTGTAACTAAAACAAATAATATCGGTGTCCGGCAAATACCGAAGTAATTCGAACTATCAGTTTCGAAAATTCAAGATATCTTAAATGAGTGACATCAGATCTCCGCTCTTTGTAGAAAATTTGCGAGAATTGTCATCGAATTTCAAAGTTTGAGGTTTATTATTTTGTTTATATGGCTGAAGTTTGAACTTAAATTAATGCAATTTTAGCATTGTTATTTAAGTCAATTAATTCGAGTTTTATATGCAAAAATAAGTTTTGATGGTTGAGCGCTAGAAAGTGTGAGTTGGCATAGTAATTTTGAAGAGCTAGCCTTGACTTAAGGCTGTGAGTGTCGTTGATTAGGCTGTTAATGAAGTTTTCACACTCGGTTTCTACATCAGTAGATAAAGTGATACTGCTCAAACATGAAGAATGAGTCTTCAAGGTCCATTTAGCAATAATTGTAATTTGATACACTCAAGCTGCGCCCAAACAAGAACCTTTAATAAGTCCCCAAAAATGTACTCAAGAGCTCTCTCTCTCTTCCTACGATCGTCATCATTTTTCTTATAATTTTTTTATGGTTGGCTCCGGAGCAGTAGTACAATCAATCCATTAGAGCGCTTCTTTTGATTTTTCTTGTAACCGAAAAAATCGCAAAAAAACGAACAGAAATTTAAATAAAATTGAACAAAATAAAATTGATCGTCTAAAACAAATTTCAGATAATCGGGCTTTAATGAATATTTTTACTGCTTCTCTGGAGCCTGGCATTAAAACTTAAAAAAATTCTTGGAGAAAATAGCTTTTTAGTGTTTTTCGGGGTTGCTTATTCAAGGTTTCTGAGTAAGCGTGGGTTTGATCGTATCATATCGCTAGAAGTGCTTAAATGATCTTGAACACTGGTTCTTTAAGTTGAACAATTTTCTGCGATACCACTTACACTAGTTTACCAAGAAAACGCGTCGAATAACAGCTTGATCAGCGACACCTAAACCCTTAAAGGGAGTGGGCGTCGATATATCAGTTTCACGTATGATACTTTTTGATACACCTATTTTGTAGATAATTTTCTTCCAAGTTTTACACTTTTAAGATTTTTTTTGGTTTTCAGATTTTTTCGGGGGTTAAAATTAACGGTTAAATTAAGGGTGACGAATCGTCACTGACGAAAACTGAGATTTCTCAGATAACTTTTTTGATTGCCCTATTTTGTCAAGAATTCGTTACTGAGTTTTTTACCTCGCAGGATTTTTTCTGAATTTTTTCAAATAAAGTTGGTTTCAGAAAATTTATAGTTCATAATGTCAACAAAAACTAGAAATTCACAAGTCTTTTCTGAAACTTTGGAGATAAAAATCGTAAAAAAGAGACCATTTGAACCTCAATCCAAGCGGTGAATTTGATGTCCAAATTTAAAAAATTCTATATATTTTCAAGGAGAAGGAGGCTTTTGCGTGAGGCTCCCAAATAAGCTGTTTTGACCACTAGGGGCAAAATTTTGAAAAAAGGGGACCATTAGGTGATGTGTATTTATATATACAAGTTGAATTGCAAACAACAATAAAAGTGATGAGGGATGAATGAGGAGTAGGCTTTTTAGTGCTTTTAGGGACGCCTACTAAAAATCATTTTCTGAGTGTAGGTTGAAGTGTCAGATGCTCTGAATAATTATTTCTAAGTCTTTCAGAAACTTCACTTGAAAATTGGTAAAAAAGAGCCCATTTATCGACGCCCACTTTCTTAAGTGTTGTTCAGGTTAATTCTAGAAGTAGGATTTAATACAAATTGCGGAAACAGTGTGTAAAATGGTACTCGCAAGTTTTCAAATTTTGAAGACCTCAATACTCTGAGTCTCTTAATTTTGAGATAAAAAAGCGTTTTTAGTTCTGTTCCTAAAATTAACTTACGGGTCGCATTCGCCATCGTCAATAGCAAAAAAATAAACATTTTATGATTTTGATAATTTAGTGGTGAGACAGATTGCTTTTATATTCTTCTGAAGTAGAGTTAGAGAGTTTTTTTAAATCATCATAACATGTTTGCCATCTACCGGCCATCTAGATGGATTCATTTGGTCCAGAAAATGAAGAAAGGATTTTTTGTGCATTTTCGGTCCTAAATCACTTTCTCACACTGGGCCAATAATGTCATCACATAAAAAGTACAAATGAACTATATAAGTTTTTATAGCACCTGCTAGGAATCTATAAAACTAAACATAAGTTGATTCATAATTTATTTGATGGTAAAAAAACAAATATTTGAATGATTTGAGTGAGAATAAATTCTCAGAGGTACAGAATTGGTTACGCGCGGCGCCTTTATTTTTACCGGCGGAGAATTATTTAAAGGTTCAGCTGAAAGCACAGCTGATTGATGAATTAAGCTGATTGATCAGCAATTATAATAAGTGAACCGGAAAATAACTTCGGGATAAGAATCACTACAAAACCTTTTTTTGTTCCTGGGAATGATTCTTTTGTTTCTCAAAACGAAGAAAATCTTGAGAAAAGTATCCCGTGAAAAACATTTATTTTGGAATGAGATAAGAAGTTCTGGTTACGACGGAATACATCTTCAACAGTTTTGATTCAGACAAGTTCAAAAGACTATTAATAGTGTAACGTAATTAGACCATAATAACGTTTGATTTACATTAAAATTCTCAAAAAAATTCAAATTCTAGAAATTTCTAGAGAAGATAGGAATTTTTAATTGAGGCGATTATTTTTTTTCTATCAAATCAGTGTCTCAAACGCCCATAAAAGGTCGCTGCGCTCACCCCCTTGATCCACAAAAATAATTTATCAGAATAATTTCTGGCCAATCCAGGTGATCACCATGCGGCGAGTTCTAGAACGTCTAATCAAATTTCAAAGTACAGCAGAGTGCGGCGGATAGTTGGATGCGGATAGTTGGAACCAACGCAAAAACCTACGTTAGCCTACGCATCTGAAAATGTATTCGTTCCTGACGTCCGGCGGAAAGTTGTAGGCAAAAGATAGGCGTTTTTAACCTGATTTTCAGACCAAGATTCTCCGGTCGACGCGACAATGAAAATACATTTTTTAAAAACATGTTCTGATTGACCAATGAAGTGTCCGTATTTCGAGAACTTTAAAAAAAATGTTTTTCAAGTCTCGCAGACATTGTCGGCTAGCTTGAAAATGGGTTAATACTTATTCGGATACAAATATTTAGTTTTTCTGGTATGAGAGTGATTTAGTGTGAGTATAAATTTTTTTTTTGATAATTTTCATTGTTTCATTTTTCTCGATAAAATTAAATTTATACATTTTAGAAGATTTGTAACGAAAAATTAACTATAAAATCACCAAAAATTCTTACTCTGACCACCCTTCAACTCAATTATAAACTCTAGATATTGTTTAAATTGACCAATTAGAGCACATTTCCCCAGACGTCCTGATACCTACGACAGAAAAAATTAATTTTCATATTAAAAAAAAGCATGATAGAAACAAATTAGCATTAGTTTCAACTTTATAAATTGTATTTTATTGTTTACACATATATCATGCATTATAATTCTTAATCAGACTTTTCGCGTTTACAAAAATAATTCAACATGTTTACCAAAATTTGCGTCATTTGTTTATAGATCTATCATTCACGCTGTTTGCGTTCTTAAAAATCTTTCGATCATACAAAATTGTAAAATATCATCATAAATCTGTGTACATGTTTACGAACCCTATAGAACCTGTTTTTTATGCACAAAAATGAAAATGGAAATTTCAGTTTTGCGCACATTTAGCGCCGATTTTGGGGTGCGCTTGGAGCTACACGCTCACCTTATAAACTACGTTTTAACCTACTTTTAAACACTTTATATTTTCAATCAAACACCGAATAAAAACTTTTGAAAAAATAAATTCGTTTATTTGGAAAATAGATGTTACATCATTCCGGCGGATAGTTGGAAATCCGGCGGATAGTTGGAGGTTTTTGGCGAAAAACGTTCCAATTATCCGCCGCACCCTGCTGTACTACTTTTCCTAGACCTCTCATACAATTCCATTCAAACTTGGCATGAACCACGGAAACAAAAATGCTCGTTATTAAAAAGAATTAGATTTTTGAATTTCGGACCAGTATTTTCTGGAACTGCCAAAAACCACCTAATTTCAAGGTTTTCGCTTTTCAAAGTACTACTCCTAGGTTAAATTTCAGAATGCAGTATAAATTTTGGAAAATAAGGAGAAATAGGATTTGGTTAAGCTAAATTAGATTTTTGAATTGTTTTTGTTAAAATCTAGAAAATGGCATTTTAGTAAACCGTAAGTGAAAACTCGGAAAATAAAAGTCGTCGGATTTAGTCAAAAGTACCATCAAATTGAAGCTTAATTGATGCCGAGAAGGAAATCTGATGAAAGCTTTTTGAAATTTTTAATTGTTCTTGCCAAAAATTAGGTTATTATGTTTTGCTGAGAAAATTACTCAAAAAAATGAAAATTTCGAATTTTTTATCATTTTTTTAATCAGTTCATGCTTTTTTATCATTCCCTAGCAATTTGATGCTACTTGTAGACCTCAAAATAACCTAAAAGGACTACGCTCGCTACCCCTTAAGACATTAACTTAATTGACATGGACTTTATAGTATTTTTGTGAGTTAATTTCTGGTATCCCAGGCTCTTTTTTGTGAAGTCACGTGTTATTGCTTGATTGGAAATTTTTCGAAAAAGCTACTAGTACAAACACTGATTTATCCATGAAGTTCACACACTAGCTTCAATTTATATCAATAATTATAACCTTAAAACAGGAGAATGATTTATTTTTCAAGTTCACAGACTCATGTGAAAAATTGGGTCGATAATTATAATTTCAAAATTGAACACTTATTTATGCATTAAGTTCACATTGTGAACTTCACAAACACTCACATTTTAAATATTTACCTCGTGGATCATAAAATTTATAGGATTCTCTTATAATAATGCAAATGTTTCGTGACATTTTATCTTAGAAAATATAATCGTATTAAAAATTAAAATTATTATCCAAATCAAATAATGACCTATTTGATTGCATCTGATTGTTGGAATTTACCTAGTTTTTACTTCCCTAGTGTCATACGCACCGGGATACTGGTTTTCGCCATTAATTATTATTTCTCAGAACTGGGCCAGCAGCCAAGATTCGATCTAGATATTTGTCAAACTGTAATTGATCGTGTTCCATTTTTCTCAACGACAATTTCACTAAAATTTTAGTGCTAATAACACAAATTTTGTACTTTTATTGCGTTAGCTCTAAAATTTTGAAGATCGGCAGTATTTTTATGATTTTTGTCTTAGTTTTTCCCAAATCTATGCCAAAATTTAATAAAAATTAAATAAATTTTTTAACTCAATATTTTTGCCCTCAAAAACATAGTTGAAGTTACATTTCAAGAAGGGATCATCTTCAAAAAATTATCATGACCTTCTATGAAAATTTTAAAATGACACAGTGTTGGTTATCAGTATGTGGATGAGCACATCATGTGCTGCACATGTTATTCAAAATATGTCTTTATAAAAAATGAAGTATGAATTTGTTTTTTTGCGAAAACAAATTAAAATTACTTCGAANAATTTTTGAGATTTAAAATAATTCATGTCAAATTTTTGCAATCATATTCGCACTCACAATTAGTTTTTTTTTGAGAAAATTAAGTTTTAGGAAAAACTCCGTTCGGAGTCAGATTTTCCATGTTTGGCTTTTTAAACCTTTTAATTAAACATTAAAAATCTTAATCTCGACCAAGTTTTAAGATATTTTGCAACCTTTAAGAAACCTTCAGAAAGAGATTATCCACAATTGGTATACCTACACATATTTGTCGTGATCATCCTTTCACATTTAAATGTATGAAAACTGTTCGAAATAATAACGCAGATCGTGGACGCGATCGAAGCCTTTCCGTGCTAGAGTCTTTCCTCCTAGTTGGCTGAAACGAAAGTTATAATTTGAGTTATTTCAACAATGTTATTTTCAAGCAAAGTTCATTATTCTGGATTACAAAATTTTGCCCAAAAACCTGTTTTTTGGCGTTTGAAAAACATGAAATACTCCAAAAAACACTTTTTTCCTTCACGCGAATCCTCTCGAGGTGTTGTGTATTTAGATCAATGTCAGCATATGCAAAATGAAAAAAACCGGAGCGTAAAGGTATTTTTTTCAAGATCGAAAATCGGAAATTTTAGTTTTGTAAAGTTAGCGGTTCAAGTAGGTCCAATTTGTTAAAAGATCATTTATGGATGAAACGAAAGATCATTCATGGATGAAGATCATTTATGGATGAATTGATTGTTTGAAACTCAAATTAATTTTCTAAAATATCATCAAATTTGAAAAATTTTGGTCATTTCTTACCATGGACTCTCATTGGTCAATCTCGAAAATTTTGAGAAAATTTTCAAAACAATTTTGGAAATTTGAAAAATTATCTTGTGGAAATTTCGAATTAATTACCAAATTTAAAAATTCAATATTTTAAATTTCAAGAAAAAAATAATTTCAAATTTGAAGGAATTTTAGCAACTTTAAAACATAATTTAATAATTTGCATTGTCAAAAACTTGTCAAAATTTAATGAAAATTTCAAAACTTTTGACGTAAATATAACAATTTTTTTAATTGATAAGGAACTAATATAAAAATTTGAGATAAATTAAGAAAAACAATTTTTAAATCGAAGCAAATTAAAAAAAAATATTAAAAATCAGAAAAATTTAAAAAAAGCCATAGCGTATCGTGTTCCTACATTTTTAGCAGCTTTTATTTCATAAAAATGCACCAAATCGATTTAAAAATTAAATTAACACAAAAAACAAAAAAATTATCCAAATTTTGTGATTTTTCAAATTTTTCTAAGTATTTTTATCGACAAAGACGATTAACTTTAAATTTACAAAAACTTTGCAATATTATTGGCAGTTTTGAAGTAAGTAAAAGTAGAGCTACAGTTTGAGCGCACTTCCGATTGCAAAAAATTCCGTCCCTGGAATTTCGTTGGATGTTAATCATATTTCTTTAACAGAAATAAAAAACCAGAGACGAATTAGGTTTACTAATCCAATAATGGAGAAAGTTTGACGTAATTGAGAAAATAAATTGCTAGAATCTTCAAGTTTACTTTGCCTGTGGTGAATATCGAAGCTTTCAATTAAAAAATCAGGGGGGGTATATGTTTTGAAATATGTAAAGTGTGCCCTGTTACATAGTATGTAATACATACACTAACTAACCATTTATGAAAACCCCCTGTAATGGAAACTCATTGCCATGTAATGGTAACCCATAAGTTATGACTACACCAGCTAACCATTTATGGAAACCCCCTGTTGACCAATGAGAGCACCGGATTTCACTCTTCGACCAATGAGAACTTCGAAAAGGGGGTTTCCATAAATGGCTAGTTAGTGTATAACCCTTTAATGAAACCCCATAACCATTTATGTTAACCATTTTTGAAAAACAACGAATTATCATTTATGGAAACCATTTTTGAAAAAAAAGCCGTGTTTGAGTAAAATAAACTCTGTTTTTGATGTTTAATTTGCTCCAAACTCTTCTAAAAACTTTGTTGATCCCTGAACATGTAATTTAGAAAAAAACTCGAAAATTTTCACAAAAATTTTCAATTTTTCGGCTGAAAACAAATTTTAAAATTTTGCCAAAAATTACCATGTAATGGAAACCCATTACCCTGTAATGGAACCCCATAACCCTTTAATGGAAATCCACAACCATTTATGAAAATCATTTTTTTTTCTCGAAAGTGGGTTTCCATAAATGGGAAGTTAGTCTACATGTTCAAAAGAGTGTTACGGCAATAAAATATTTTTTTTCATGCTTATTTTTGAGATCAAGGTGGGATCTACAATCTTGTATGTTCAGACGTCTTAAGATGTTCTGGTATTTTGCGTATAATCGGTGATTGGCTGAATTTGCCAAATTAGGAACTACAATACGGTATCGTCGATACCCTTAAAACTCATATTATATTTCGTAAGAAATTTTATTTAATTTTGTTGAGAACAAATAATAAATATTTCCGAAATTATCAACGGAAAGATATATCGATTACGCACATATTATCTATTTTTTAAGCAACATTTTCTTATATAATTTGGCTTTTTATAACAATTTATCCGAATCGGATTTTTTTTAATTTTTTCTGAGATTACTGATATTGTTTAATAATCAGTTTTTGTCAAAAAAAGTGGAAACAATGGTCTGATTCGGATCATTTCTTTTTTTCTAAATAGTTGTGCTCAGTTTGAGCTATCTTAAAACGTAATCAGATCCGTAGTTTTCATAAGCCAAATTAGATAAAATGTTGGCTTAACAGTGGCTGATATCCTTTTGGGAACGGAACTCCATCTCAAAAACGCTTACTATCTCTATAGCGCGTGTTCGAATCCCACTAATGTTGTCTTAGTGATTATATTGAATATGATTATAGCAAGGGTCTTGATAATGGAACCGCTAAATTTTATTGGTGTGTAATCACTCAAGCAATCACTAAGACAATCACTTACGTTCGGATTTCACTGTTACTTGAACATAATAGTGGAGAATTCACTGGAGACATCGTTTGAATTTCCGAAAAAGAACGTTTAAAATCCTAAACCATCCTACACTTTCATTATAAAGCTTAAATATTTAGGACCGCTTATGTAAAAAGCTGAACTAATATTCAGCTTCTCCCTAGTCTGGTTATGTGAGCAGTCACATTCGTATGGTGCCTCATGTAGTGATCCCTTAAATCCCTAAAACTTAAATCGGCTCTGAACTCACAGCGCCGCTAGCGGGCGAAATTATTCAAGCGTATTTTAGATTTCTATTTCGCGCGTTTTCACGAAATAGAGATCAGTCGTTATTAGTAGTTTTTAGAGTCGTATTTTTAGACCCGTATTTAT
>SCLH01002024.1:49502-60754 GCA_004367855.1 Oikopleura vanhoeffeni | reverse complement strand
GTTTTGTTAGTACAAATGTTTTGGACATATCACTTTTGCTAGTTTGTCGAGAAATGACCTTGGAAAAGGCTCAAATTGCGACACCCACTCCTTAAGATACCTTAAGGATTTTTTCTTTAGCTCAGGGTTAAGGGGGTATACGACTCTGATTTAATAAAGGCCTTAGAGGCATTAAAAATGCTCCAAATTGATACGGGGGTGATAATTAAGTGTACTAAGAACCCAATCATCAAAAAAAATTCTAAATTTTCCGCATTTTTTTCGATTTTTTCCTAAGTATTTTTTAAAAGATGAAGTTAAAAAATAACGTTTGCTCGAATTTACCACTAAAACTTCAAAATCTGACTTGACGTAAGCCAACTTTCTCATCAGTGTTTCACTGCTTTCTTTGAGCCTACTTTCGAAAAAATCGAAGCACTTTTTTTTCGGAATTTTTCGGAAAATGACCAAAAAATCATATTTCGAGTTCTAGCTCGAAATTGCAAAAAGCTCTCCAATTATCTCTTTAAAATTTTCTGAGGAATACTTGATAAAAAATTTGAAGCTATTTTGCAAACATATCCCTCGAGGAGATAGATTTTGAAGTCTGCAATTGTTAAAATCGGCGGTTATTTGGCGTTCTAGGAATTTTTCAGTCGCCGGATCGAAAAAAGCTCTCCATTAAAAATTTATATATTACCGTTACGTGATCTGTGAAAATTTGAGCTCAATGGATTACCGTCTGGGAGGAGATTAGATTTTGAAATTTTGAAAATGTCACCGTCTGTTACGATACTGTACCTATTGGTGTAATGGTCAAAAATAATTGTGATGTACTTTTTCGCAAGATTAAGGATAGATCTACAATATAGCATTTTCGGTTTTTCTCATGAACTGTTAGTTTTCAGTATATTTCACCTAGATAATGTCAAATCAGAGTCGCATACCCACTTAATTTAACCTCAGTTAAATGAGGTAACTTTTTTAAGCAGCTTCAGATTTTACTGTGCCACCATGGACGAACTGTGCTGTGTGAGATTTCACGAAACATTTGTTTGGATCCAACTGAAAACTAACAAAGAAGCAGAAAATTTTTTTTGCTCCACTAGAAAAAAAATTTCAAAATTACCGGTTCAAACCCTGAATTACCGGTAAACTAAAAAAAAATCCCCGCACTTCCCAGTTTGAAGCAAAAAACCGTTTTGTGATATGTCATGACATGTAATACGGTTCGTCCGTGATGGTACAGTCAAATCTGTCGCTGTTAAAAAAAAGTTACCTTCAAGTTTAAACTGTTTAGATCAATATGCGATTGTAAAAATTGATAAAAAATAGTTCAGTCCCGAGTTTCTAGATATAACAAACTTAAATTCGTATTGTATCGGCGTGATTTTTAAAGCCAAAATTTTTTGTTAATTCTCAGTTTTCAGCACTTTGCGTTCATCATTGCTTTCAACCTTTAAAAAAACAATTTTAGATTTGTGATAACGAAGGAAATGTGGTCTATTCCAAATTAAAAATTCAAGAGAGTCTGAATTCTCAAAAAGGAGACAAAGAACTCGATTCCGTGCTCGCTCTCCGCCGGCATAAATCTCAGGGCGAAATGCAGGCAGCAATTAATTCAGCTTCATTTTGAATTACAATTCCAAAAAATTCGAATCACTGTACAAAAATTCCGCTGTCAAATACTTTCAACATTCTGATTATAAAATTGTTTTCTATCTATCGAATAATTCTCCATTTCCAGTTCCCGATTGTCAAATTGAACATTACTTCACTGTTTATATCAAAGTTTCAAACAAAATAAGGCCTTATACATTTATACTGACCACGAAAATAATTAAACAAGAAAAGGATTTGAATTATGCTTGAAAGCTAGAGCAGATGCTGAATTCTATCCAAGAAAGTCATTTTGTGATATTTTGCTATCAAGTTTTCAAAAATTTTATCTTAAAAAACCTTATTTTTTGAAGATTTTATGATGTGATTTTTCTAGTCGGCAGTAACGTCCTTTTTTCAGTAATGCCAAAGAGCAAATTTTGAGGTACAGTTAGTAACTGTCAGGGACGTCCATATCAGTAGACTTGACCTGTTAGGTAATTTTTAATTAATTTTCTAGAAATTAGTTTTATTGACCAATGAAATTGAAGTATTTTAAGTAAAGAAATAATCACAGAGCGATATTTCAGAAATAGCATTACTTAAAAACGGCATCAGTTTAACACCAAATTATTCCTTTAGTAACCATTTTTGGAAAATCATGTAGACCTAAATTCTCTTCGTCAAAGCTAACTGAGATTTTAACGATTTTTTTGTAAAATTACAAGTTAGGTAGCTTTTTTTTTAATAGGGCCCACCCTACTCAGTCATTTTTCTCGAAGACCATACCAGATATGAACAAACGGTTTTCTGCTATGTGTAGCCAAGTAAATTTGTGGCGCTAAAANGGTGGAGCAACCGAAAAAAAAAGCGACCTAACTGAGATTTTAATGATTTTTTTGTAAAATTACAAGTTATCTTCGATAAAAATTTGTCGCCAATAATGTTGGCTTGGTCCAAAGAATTTAAGATAAAATTCTGTCTCCATTTTTGGTCGTTAAAACCGGAAATTTCCAACGCTTCCCAGACAAATTTACAAAATGCCGCTTCCCAGTTTGGATGTCATTTTGGGTAGACTGTTTAAATAAACACCTGAAACTGTTTAAAATGCTCTTAAAAATGCAAACATTTCGCAACCTACTCTATTTATACATCTAATCTTTAGTTTCAGATTTCCCCCACTGTATTCGAAAAGACCTATTTAAAATAGGCTATTTAGCGTGGTGTACACGCTACATTTATTTTACGGCGAAGGTATCTTTAGCATAGAAAAATTTATTGTTCTTGCTTCTTTCCATGCTGAATATACCGCTGCCATATATTACTGTAAATAGCATGATTTATTCGTTCAAAACTCTAAATTCCTCAAAATTCAAAGTCAATCTTCATTTCATTAATTTAAATTCCAAACATTTTCAACACTTCAATTTAATATAAAGTTACAACTTATTGAAAGATTATTTCCTGGAAAAATTTATAATGGCAATTAGTGATTCAAAATTAAATCAAAATCATAGAATCCCCTTTTATCGGCCTATTTGGAGCTCATTTTTCAACAAAATTAAATTAAAAACATAAAATCCCATATTATCGGCCTTCGGTCGATTTGGGGCTCAATAATTTAATTGACGAATAATTTTCTTTAATACTTGATTAAGTAGGGCTTCGATGGATTTCTCTCAAACCGTAGTTTCGATGCAAATTATGATTAGAGTATAATCATGAGCGAAAGAACAAAAGTAGGACATATTTGGAAGAAATAAAAGGTGGTACTCTCAAAACTTTCAGCCTGTGATTCCAGACAAATAAGTTTGAAATTCTTGAACAAAAAATGAATAACATTTTCGAAATATTTCCAAATATTTTTGACCAAACGTATAGACAAAATAATAGTTTTGAAAAATATTTAATATGTGAAAATCATGCCAGATGGTACTATTATACCATATTGCATTTATATTGTAATAATCATCAAATAATTTCATTAAATCGAGAAAACTCTCAATTTTTTCCTAAAAAATGTGGTTTCATTAAACTTGCTTTTCAAACGAAACTTCAATTTTTTGAGAATTTTTTTCTAAGTATTTTTCTACACTGGAAAAAAAATTTTGCAGACGTTTTAGACGATTTAAAAAGTGAAAAAAAAAATTTGATTTTTTTCGAAATTTTTTTTTTAATTGCTGAAACGTCTGCAAAATTTTTTTCCCAAAAATTTTTTTCCGGTTGTAGAAATAAACTTGGAAAAAAGTTCGAAAATTAAAAAAAGTGTAATATGACACCATTTATCTGAGACGTATGTACCAAAAAACTGGTACTAACTAAGTTCAACGAGCGGTTAATTTGATAGTAAAATAATTTTTGTCGATCAAACGGGCATCCCTTTTTTCTTACTTTACGTTTTTTTCTCGAAAAATCGAGGTTTGGGAGCCAAAAAATCATAATTTTTTTATTTTTTCCCAAAAAGTGTGTTAATTTCATTAATAAGTGACGTTCACTCAAAAACTACCGATTTGGCATCTGTTTTATATTAATTAAATACTGAAAAATCGCTATATCGAAGATCCTGCCTAGTGTCATTTTTATCTTGAGCGTCATCACTTTGAGCCAGTGTCCAATCATAATACCCGATTGTCGACTCAATTCAAGAATCCCGCGATTTGATTGGCCACTTTATCAAATTGATGACGCTCAAGATAAAATTGACACTAGGCAGGATCTTCGAATATTTTGATCAATTTGACTACCAAATTTTTTTTCATTTTGCAATATATTATTCACCCCCAAGAAGTTTCGGAACAATCCACTCATTATTTCTATAAGTCGAAACTAATGGTGGACACGCTATATATATCGATCATGATGCCCGGGTAACATAATATCCTATTCCCTATTCTTTTAACAGCAAATAGGATATTTATGTTACTTGGGCATCATGATCGATATGACCTTTAACAATTGTAAAAAAAATTCGAAAATTTTCAAAAAATATTGAAATTTTTTTAAGTGTCTAAATTCAGAAAATGTTTTTTGCTCTTGCGCGAGAAAGTTACATAATTTGGCCATTGTTTATAATCTCGTTTCCAGAAACATGATAGTTGCGAATCGGTTTATACTAATGAAAATTTGGTACGATGACCTTGAGCTCAAAAAATATTTTTGAAACTGTGATCCTGGAAGTTAAGGGGGTACTCAACGGTTTTTTTTAATTTTAAATTAATTTTCCAGAAATTTAAAATTCGGACGATACAAGTTTTTTCTAAATTGCCTCGAAAATGTTCTGTTTGTATAAAAATGCATTAGTAAAAACAATGAAAAAAAATACGACTTTTAGTGTTAAAAATGGCCAAAAACGACACTTTTCGTTATTTATGAAGCACTTTTAGGGTGAAAATCGAAATACAAGTTTTTTTGTTATTAAAATATACATTCTCTGTGAAAAAATCAAATTCTTTAGAAATAAGGTGAAAAATAATAAAACTTTTAAAATTTTTTTTTGCTCTCGGTCACCTTAATTTACCGGTTGGTCGAACATGCTATGAAAAAAGTTAGAAGAAAAATGTCTTCCAGAGAAAACGAACTACCATTCATGAAATTTTTTATAAGATTGCTATGAAGGAATGAAAAGTTATGAGCTCTTGAAAAAGCCTTTTCCAGCCTATACAACCCCCTTAATTAAATCTCCTTTTTTAAACCTGATTTTTCTTTATTAATAAATAGAACTTCACAAACTTTCGGTTTTTTCGAAAATTCTAGTTTCATCAACAATGTAAGACAAACAATTTATACGATCAAATTTTACTCAAAACTGATCATCATTGTTAATAAAAAATATTTTTCCAAAAAATCTAGATATACGTATTGTTTTACGAATCAGAAATGATTATTTTTGTATTTTGTTAACAGTTCTTACGAAATTTTTAGTTTATTTAGTGCGTTATATTGCTTTATGCTACCAAAATGCGATTTAGTCAATTTTTTTTGCAAAAAGCAAATATTTTCACTAATTCGCCTTTTACTCCTCACTTCCGAGTCTGTTTTATCATAGAATTTTAAGAGAAATTTTTTTTCACAGAAATGTAAACATTTGTTTTATTTGTACGGAACACATCAGTAATCGTCGAAAATAGGTTGCAACCATTAAAAAAAGCTACCTCAGCTTATTATTTTTGTAGATCAACCTAAAAACGAGAATTTATTTCAGAACTCTGTTTTTTGTTTTAAAACTCGTTTTTTTAATATCACATAGACTTTTTGTAGGGTTGCGCATGGTGGCATTTTCGACTACTAAACGAGCGGTTTTAACCAAAAAACAAAACGAACCCCTGTGGAAGAGTTTAAAAACTACAGCAGTATGACTTTAAACGGACAACCCAAACCGACAGGGTCAGACCAAAATTTTGCCAAGACTTTAAACGGACAGGTAACGGTTTCTACCTGTCTGTTTAAAGTCATACTACTGTAAGAAAATTATTGAAAAATAAATTTCCGGAAAACTTTGAGGGGATTTTTAGGTTTTTATTTTTAAAATAGGTAGTTTTTTTTAGACGCGACAGATTTGACTTTTAACCACTTTGCCATTATGAAAAATATTAAGAAAACTTAATTTTTGGAATTTTATTTTTCAGCCATTAGTCTTAAAATTTCTTCTGGTTTCGTATGATACCCATATTTCCGGCCATTTGAAAATCTCGAATTTTGCAAATTTTGAATTTTTTTTAGGAAATAAGAATTTTTTTTTGGCCTAAGCTTTTTTAGTTTCCAGTTGTAATGCAAAAAACCGTTTTGTGATATCTCATACGGTTCGTCTGTGGTGAAAAGTCAATCTGTCGCGCTTAAAAAAACTACCTAAAGCAATTTGAACATGTGCTGAATCTTGCTAGAATCTAATTTGTATTTCATCGTTAATTTCAGAAAATTTACGACTAGAAACAAGAAAAAAAATTTTCAAACCTCAATCGTATTTTTCATGTTTTACCCCGGAATGCCATCGATTATTTTTTTCTATGTTTACTTTGATTTGAGTTCTCTGGTGCGCAACCCTTACTATGAAACATATCTTAATTTTTTACAGTTCAAAATTTGAACTTCAAATGACTATAAAATGGTATCTACCCCCTAGGTATTTTTCTCATCAATTTTTTGAATTTCATGAAAATCGCAAGAAATTTTTTGATCCCAAATTTACTTTTTAATCACCTTACAAAATTAAGATATGCCCGTTGAGGTTTATAAATCTGGGTATCTTTCGTGCGAAACCGAAGTCAAAGAAATTCAGCTTCACCGTGGGGATGATGGACTAGGATTCAATATAAGAGGGGGTACAGATGCTCCTTATATTAAAGAAGATTGGGGAATATTCGTAACAAAAATAAGAGATAGCGGTGCAGCCATAACGGTTTGATTTTATATAAAGCGAAATAAAAGGGTAGCAAATCTTCAAAATCAGTTTTTTTGTTATCAATTTACTTTCATTATTATAAGTTTTCATTTTGTAAGAATAATAAAAAATGAAAAGACAGTTTTTGTCGTGAACTTTTGAACGAATTTATTATAGTTCGATACAAAATCAAGTCAATTTTCCCTAATTTTGATCGTAAAATTGCGACAACAAGTATGACGTCCATTATAACTTTATTGCAATTTCGCCCTATTACTATGGTTTTTGAAATCCCTTGACAAATAAAAAAAATATGCGATTTTATTTAGTCTGGTATGTTATCTGTTGGAGACAAAATTTTGGAAATAAATGGGATGAATCTCACATCAGTTAAACATAATGTAAGCGCCGTTTGTTGAAATTTAAAATCCTGTGAAGCCAAAATTTATTTTATTATTTAACTTACAATTGTATTTTTAGGAAGCTGTACAAGCATTCGTGTCTTCTGGTCCTAGTGTAAATTTGAAAATAATTCCAAGACATTATGATATAATAATCGAAAATCGACAAAAGCGGAGTGAGGTAGGAAAATAAGAAATTAAAAACAAATATATCTAAAATGGGGATCCCCTGTTCCTTCGGTTCGCGTTCGTGGTTGGACTTCTTTTCGAAGCTCTTATTGGTCAAAAAAACTGAAATCCGGTGCTCTCATTGGTCAAAAGCAGGTCAAACGCGAACCGAAGGAACAGGGGATCCCTATCTTAGATATATCGATTACGATCATCGCAGGCTATTTAAAGTTATAATTATAATTTACTTATTTATTAATAATTATAATATTTATTTTTTGGAATCGTAATCGATATAAACTGTATGTCTATAAGGACATTCTTTTAAAACACAAAACGGTCGAAATTTTAAGAAATCAATATTTTCCCACGGACAAATGGCAAAACCATGTCGTCATAGACAAACATGAAAGTAATATAATATACGTAAAACACGTTAAAACTAATAAATTAATAACCATTCGATGTGTTATAAATTATTAAAAAATGAAATGAAATTTTATAATTTATAATACATCAAATGGTTATCAATTTATAATCATTTTCAAATCACGGTTTTTTAGTGAAAAAGTGAAAGATTTTTTCGCGGAGTTTCATTTAATTAAATTTTTCTGTCGTTGAACTTTAATCTAGTTTAAGGGGGTAGCGGTCGTTAAAATGTACCTTTGTACTCCACGGTATCAGAATACAAAACTTTTGAGAATAGCCATTTGGTAGATCTATCCTCAATCTACAAAAATAATTAATCAGAATAATTTTTGGCCGACCCTGGCCAGGGTCCTGAATGAGGGACCCTGACCAGGCCTGGTGACCACCATGCAGCGAGTTCTAGAACACCTAATCAACATTTCAAAGTTCTACTCCTCCTAGAGCTCGCATACGATTTTAGTCAAACTCGGCATCAACCACGGAAACCCTAATGCTCGTAATTTGTTGGTTTTAGATTTTTGAATTTCATACTAATATTTTCTAGAACTGCGAAAAACCGCCTAACTTCAAGGTTTTCGCTCTTCAAATTACTACAAATGGCGAGGGTACTAACATTTTTTGTCTCTGATGATACCGTATCTTCTCTTAAATCTTCGAGACAATTTGTGAATGTTCAGCTAATCTTGATATGTGTTCAACAAAAACTTGTTTTTTCAAACGTGCCATATTGATATTATAAGTATGTAATTTGACACTTCAATAATTGACTTTATAATTTCAAAACCTTTAATCAATATGGAAGTTGCGACTGCAATTCTTTTGGTACATACCAAAAAGTTATACCTCCAACGGGTGTCCTGTTATCGTTAATATGCTGTTTTTTTTTGACCAAAATTTGCCCTTTTTTTTACCCAAAATAACATTTTTTCAAAATATCACGATATTAAACTGAGGTAGCTTTTTTATAATGCAACCCACCCTAGTCAGCATAATTACTCGAACATTATGAGAGATATCGACAAACGGTTTTTGTATCATGTTACATGATTCATGTACCAAAGTAAATTTGTGACATGGAAAACTTTTTGTTTTTTTCCAAGTCAACCGGTTCACTGGTAACAGACCTTTGAAATTACCGTTTTTTCTGAGGCGAAAAATGGGAATTTTCAAAAAATATTTTTTTTCATAAATAAATAAATCGGATTTTTCTTGTTTTCACACTTCACACATAGAGACCACTTTTTTTCAAATAGACAGATATTTCGATAATAATCAGCGAAAAAAATGTGCCTATTGAGATTCGAACTCCTGCACTTTCGGTTTAAAATATCAATTACGGGTGAACCGGTTGACTTGGAAAAAAACAAAAAGTTTTCCATGTCAAAAATTTACTTGGGTACATGTAGCCTGTCACCTTTGGAGGCCAAAACTGAGGCTAAGAGAGATACTAAAAATCGAAGGAAGCCATTCATGATAATTCTTTGCGAATAAATCGAAAAAATATTTTTCGAAAATTTTCAAAAAATTACCAAAAACCGTTTGTTAATATCTCTTGTATGCCATTAAGAAAAAAGATACCTTAGTTTTCGGGTAAAAGTGTTTAATTATAATAATATTTCCTACTATTTAAATCATGGGGAGGTTGCCTTGTGGGCGGCACTCATTGCCCGTTTGATTTTGCCCTAGTTCATACTATACCCCGCCCCCGCACGAGATTAGCCTAGGCTAATCATGCTCGGCACTTCATGTACGTTTACTTAAAAATAATTATACAAGCTTTAAATGCTCTCTGTCGCCACCAGGAGGATGGTTTTTTTTTTAATTCATCAGGTATTTTCTTCTAAGGGTCAACTTAACATACCCTGAAAGTTTGAGTTCAATACCTTCAATATTTCTAGAACCACAATTTGTACGAAATATCCCTACAAATTACTTTAACGCAGCTCTGCGAAAAAATATATCATTCAAAAAACCTTGATATGAAAATGAGTATATATAGTGAATATACTATAGTGAGTATACTACAGTGGATCTAAAGCTTACCAATTTTTTTTCCATGAGACATATTTTGAAAAAATTTGAAAACCCATATTTTCTGTGTCTTTTAAAAAAAATCCCAATCGGAATTTTCACATTTTTTTAGAAACTGGAGGCTCAAAAAAAGATTTGGTTACTTGCTGGCTCGACCGTTTTAGTGGCGATAGCTGGATATTTTATATATCGCAGAATGAAGCACTAAACACAATGCAGCAAAATGTGCCAAGCTACAATTAACATGTATCCCTTTCAGCTGGCACAAAAATGGCCAATTTGGAATTTTATTTATTTTCAGAACAAAAAACTTCAATCTATTTATTCATTTCGTTAAAAATGGCGAAATAAGCCAAGAATCTGCCAGATACTTGGAAGTATTTATAATTGTATTTCCATAGATTTTTTATTATCAGCAGTCATTTTTTTTGTTAATTGTGGAAACTTATGGAAATGCTGCGATCAACAGAAAATTACTGTTTGTACCACTTCGGGCTCTTTAAATAAACCGTTTATTCATTACAAAAATTTTGTTTGTTTTATAAATTATATACTTCTCCGCGGCAGGGATCGGCAATACCTGTCCTGTCCTTGTCCACCTGTCCTGAAATTCAGGACAGAAAATATTAAAACCTGTCCTAATTTCTGTCCTAGGCCCGAGGACAAGACAAGGACAGAAAATAATAAAACCTGCCCTAGAAAAATCACAAAGGTCGTTCCTGAGATCTTTGGAGAAAAACAAAAAAAAATCTCGAAAAAAAATTCGAAAAGTGGCTACCATTTGAACCTTAATTGCAACCTTTGCGGTGAATTCGAAAGCACAAAATTAAAAAATTCTAATAATTTTCAAAGGGTAGGCTTTTGCGCGAGCCCCAAATAAGCTGTTTTGACACTAGAGGCAAAATTTTGAAAAAAGGCTACTTGGTGATGAGTATTTATATCTACATTCTAATTGCAAATATAAATAATTGATGGAAGTGAATGAGGAGTAGGCTTTTTAGTGCTTTTTAGGGACGCCTACTAAAAACATTTTCTGAGCCTAGGGTGATGGTAATCAGATGCTCTGAATAGTACTGGCACCTCCTTATCGTTTACTACGTATTTGGAAAAAAAATAATTATTTCTGAAGCCAGGTTTCTCAGAAACTTCACTTGAAAATGTGTAAAAAAGACCCAATTATCGCGCCCCACCTCCTTAAGTGGTCGTACCTAAAAAAAGCGACCCTTAGTAGATTATTAAATGGTTGTATCTTTCACAAAAACACTTAC
>SCLH01002024.1:0-37096 GCA_004367855.1 Oikopleura vanhoeffeni | reverse complement strand
TTTCCGGAGTATTCGTTTTTGATTTTAATTGGCTGAAAAATCAGTAATTTCATTTTTTACAACAATGGAGAATTCCTGTTTTTATCATTTTTCGAGAGAGCTTGACCGAAAATTGAAAATTTGAAAAGCCATATTTTCGGCGTTCAACTGGAGTACAACCCCTGAAAATTGCATCACATTTGTATGCAGCATGTAAAAAATTTTGGTTGATGGAGAACAAAAATCAAGCACTTATAAATAAGCACCTAATTTCATTGACCGTCAACAATTTAACAACTGTTTTGTGTTCAATTGAACCGTGAAGAGTAGGCGGACTAAATATATTGCTTATTATTTCGAAAAATTTGTCATGTAATGAATAAAAGCCAATTTACATTGGTTGCATATTTCAAACATTTAGCACCCAATGTCCCTTTGTCCCTTATAATACGATATATAATTATATACTGTATTATAAAAAACATATGTATTCTATACTATAGTATGTTTTAGAATCAATATTTTTTAAGATTCGTGTAAGGTCTGGCTTATAAGATGCCTCAAATTTGTGGGTGAGATAGTTCTGAACTGTTACATACGATCTTTCGGAAATTCTTTCCGGCTACGTCGCGCTTCAAGGCTGAATTTTCTTTTATTTTGAACGGAAATTATACGTTTATCTGAAACCGCTTTAGGTGATAGATTTATGTTTTTAATCCAAAAAAGTAATGACAGTTGCATCGAATAATCTCGGAGATGGCTCATTCGATTTCAGAAATTCTGATTGAATGATTTTGATAAAAAAAACTGGTTAAAAGTTTTTAGTAAAAGCGTCGACGATTTTTTTTTAGATTTTACCGGTGTTCCCGCCGTGGTTGATTTCGCCGCTATGCGTGACGCTGTTGCTCGATTAGGTGGAGACCCAAACAAAGTGAATCCAATTTGCCCAGTTGATCTCGTCATTGATCATTCGGTTCAAGTGGACCATTCTGGTGTCAAAAACGCTCTCAAAATGAACGAAGCGATGGAATTTACGCGAAATCGAGAACGATTTCAATTCTTAAAATGGGGTTCCGGTGCGTTTGAGGGGCTAGAAATTATCCCACCGGGATCTGGTATTGTTCACCAAGTAAATTTGGAATATTTGGCACGAGTAGTTTTTAATAAAAATGGATTAATGTATCCTGATACTCTGGTTGGGACCGATTCTCACACCACTATGATTAACGGCCTTGGAGTTCTCGGATGGGGTGTAGGTGGAATTGAGGCAGAAGCTGTTATGTTGGCTCAACCAATCAGTATGGTGAGAATATTTATTTTTATTTTGGAAAGCTTATTTTCGGACCGGAATTCCGGTAATTACTGGGAAATTTTAAATTGGCGTTTTCTCACTTGATATGATTTTGACCTTTCATTGTGAACACTCGTAATTATACACATTTTTAAGGTTCTCCCAGAAGTTATCGGTTACAAAATCTGTGGTGATATCCCAACTTTGGCAACCTCGACCGATGTGGTTTTAACAATCACGAAAAACTTGCGAGCTATTGGAGTCGTCGGAAAATTTGTCGAATTTTTCGGTCCAGGAGTCTCTAAATTATCAATTGCTGATCGAGCTACTATCTCCAATATGTGCCCCGAATATGGTGCTACCGTTGGATTCTTCCCAGTCGACGAAATGTCCCTAGACTACTTGAAACAAACTGGCAGAGACGCAAACCGTATCAATATGATTCGTCAATATTTGAAGGTGATTCTTGATTATTTTAATTTAAGGGAGTACCCCACGCCATTTAGTGATTTTCAAACAGGTTTGTTCTGAGCTGAATAAACTTGCTTGAGTTTCATGTTCTGAAGACCCAGGAGATTTTTGTCTGACATTTTCGAAAAAAAGTTTTTTTGTATGATCGTAACCGGTATTTTTAACCGGTCCAAAAAGTCATTTTTCGAACTTTTATCTGTTCAATTTCATTATTTAGGGGTCGTTTTTTTTTAGTGGGCCACTGATGATTCGACTGGAAGGCTAGACAAGATAGCGACATTGGTTTTACCTGGCATGTGAACCTTGGAAAAAATATGCGGTAGAAATTTTTTTGGCTTCCTTAGGGTTGATTCACGGTGTAACTAGAAATCAGTCATCGAATATGCTCAAAAATGACCTAAAAAAGTGATTTTTGCGATAATTACCGGTGAACGGTAATCCACCGGAAAAAAAAGAAAAAATTCCTCCACTCTACAAATTCTGGTTAAGATTCAGATTGCACAAAAAACACGTTTCTCGCCTCTGTCCTCTCTGGTTACTCTCAGACAGTCTACTCCTGTCGTGCCCGTCACCTAACTTAAGGCACGAGACTCCTTTACGCGATTGTATTAGTAGGCATATTAATCTCTCCCCATGCAGAGTTTTCTGTCTGTGAGCATACCTAAATTTGTGCATTTTTTTATTAGAAAAAACTAATAATTAATAAGCTTTCGATTTATTACAATCATTTCATTCGAGAACTTTTCGTACTGAGAATTTTCGCAATTGGGTCGGAGTTAATTTCGTCATGTAGTCAGGCCTCGAGTTGATTTGTAATTAAAAGCCTACTATTGTAAAGATTCAAAAGGATCATTTAATATGTTTATACAGGTAAAATAAGGTGGGATTTTTAAATTTTAAGTTGTTATTATAGGTTGGGTTATGTTGGGTAATCATGAGCCCTTCAAAAGTTACTTCATGCCATAAAATTTGAGGGCTTGTAACCGTTGGGCTCAATAGAAATCGCGTCGTGACGTTGCCATGGCCTTCCGCGTAGCATGTTCAACAGTATGGAAGTCCAGTTAAGTGACTTCTATGAGATAAGACGTCGTCGTACACAGACCTGTGTCCTCAGAAGATGTTCCTTCTAGAGTAACTAGCGGGCTCAAGTAATATGCTAGGCCGCCTCTTTGGACTAACTTTCGGCAACGGCTTTGTAGGACAACGCCTTATCGTACAAGGCTGTGTCTATCACGGTCCCTGCCGTGAAACTGGGCCCCTCACGTGACGCGCCTGTCGTACAGGCCTCACACGGCTGTGTACTTAACGCCCCGGGTACAGCCTTTGCCGTACAACGGCCCCGTCGGACACAGCCTTGCCGTACAACGGCCCCCGTCGCAATGCTACAACGGCCTCCTACGTACAACGGCCTTTCGTACACGGCCATATCGTCAACCACGTAAACGGCCATATATCGTACACGGCCTTTATCGTACAACGGCCTCTATGTACAACGGCCCCTCAAATAGAAACCGCCCCCTGTAAGTACAACGGCCCCCTCAATGGAAACTGCTCAATGAAAACGCTCAAATGGATATTGATTTTGATGACTTTTTAGGACGACTCTCTAGGACAAACTTTTGGATTAAAATTTCTCATTTTTTACACATTTGCGACAAAAAGTTCATTTTTGACACTTTTGATTTAATTTTAGACCAAAATTGACATATTTGAACACTTTCGACAAAAGTTAATGATTTTTGATATAATCGAAATCCTGAGCTAATCGTAAAAATTTATCACTAAAATGACAATGAATAACGCTGGATTCTCGAGAATAACCAAGTGAATTACCAATCATTTCTCTATTTTGTGACCGTAGTGATAAGATTTTTACAAACAGAGGCAGAAATTTCGATATTTTCAACGGCCCCCAATTTTTTTTGAATTACTTGATAACAGCCATTCACAACATTTTTGATATTTTTTTATATGTATGAGTCTGATTTTTAGGTAAGTTAGTATAGTAAGAACCAGGGTGGCGAAAAAGGGAAAAAAAAAAAAAAAGAAAAAAAAAAATTAAGGGGGTGGGCGTCGTAATAATTTTTTGAGGCCTTTATAGGAATTATATTTAATGATATTGCACGATTATGACTAAAGTGGACCCAAGGAATCTCGTGGTGGGCAATCATTTTTTTTCAAAACAATCTAAGAATTTTCAAAATTCGATTTTTGCCGTTCGCTGTTTAGGCCCGTTTTTTCATTTTAGGGGCCGTTGTACGACAAGGCCGTTTGTCCTATGGGCCGTATGTCCTACCGGGGCCGTTTTCCATTTCAGGGCCGTTGCTACGAGAAAGGCCGTTGTACGAATAGAGGCCGTTTGGACGCGGGGGCCGTTGTAAACGGACAAGGCCTGTTGTCCGAGGGGGCCGTAAACGCGTTTGTAGACAAGGCCGTGACCGACAGGCGTTGTACGGCAGGCCGTTGTCCGACAAGGGCCGTTGTACGATAGCCGTTTTGTCCACACAAGGCGGTCACAAATGGCCGTTGTACGAATATAAAGGCCGTTGTACGAATAGGCCGTTGTACGATTGGCCCGTTGTACGAAAAGGCCGTAGTTTACCAATTGGCCGTTTGTACGAATAAAGGCCGTTTGTACGATATGGCCGTGTACGCTAACAGGCCTTGAACAGATAAAGGCCGTTGTCCCGAAAAAGGCCGTTGTACGGGGGCGTTGTCCGAAAAGGCCGTTCTACGATTACCCCCATTTAGTTGCGTGATGCTTCGGGTCAGACTGGGATATCGGGCTTCTGCGCTTCATGGATAGTCTATACAATCATGAATATAGGCTCATATAACATGCGCGAATTTCCACCTATTAGTTCTTGGATTCCTTATTTTTTTAGAATTCGAGATGGTATGGCCTAGTAGTGGCGTCACCATTGCACATCTGTAAATAAACTATACATGTGTTTGGGGTCAAAAGTAAGGGTTTAAGGGTTTGGCATGAAAGAGTAAGCTTTTGAAGGGCTCATGAGCTTACCCAACATAACCCAACCCTTAATAAAAACTTAATTTAAAAATATCAACCTTATGATGGTCACTGTTCATTCTCAACACATATTAAAGTGATCCCTTCCTCTCTAGATTCTTAAATCAACTGGGTAGCTTTTAGATTGCAATCACTACTGGCGAAATTACTCCGACCCAATCTGCCCGAAAATATTCCTCAGTACGAAAAGTTCTGATTTGAAAATGATTGTAATACAATCGAAAGCTATTATAATTATTAGTTGTTTCTAAAAAAATGCAGTCAGCTATAATCTATACTGCGAAACTAAGAGCCACTCACACCTTGTTAGTTAGTACGTTTGCGTTAAACGAAATTAGCGCGTCAGTCATATATTTTTTTTCTTAATGTGGTCCTCTTGATAAAGTCCTCAAAATGGCTGTTTTTGGTACCTTCAGCGCTCCAAGCGATAGCTTCAATTTCATTTGAAGCACAGTCAGCTAATTTTTTTTGCGGAAAAAAGGCACTTTCTTAAAAATTGCGGCTCATGATTTTAATGCGCTCGATATTTTCGCCTATCTTTTATAGTTATAGTTTTGGCGCAGTCAAAGTTTTGCGTTTCCTGAAAAAATACGTCGCGACACGTCGATTTCAATCAATCTTTAAGAAAATTTCAAGAATTTTTTTTTTCGAAAAGTTAAATTTTTCTACTTTTTTTTTAAAGATTGAAATATCAAAGTGAAACTTCATTCAACAAAATCAGCGTCAACGGATTCAACTTAACAGTAACAGACAATCGAAGAAATTGTATACTTCAAAAAAATATAGGAATATTCGGGGAATTTTTTTACAAATTTTTACCATCGAAAAATTTTTTTAATTTTTTTCTGGATTGAAAACGATACAAAAATGATATGAGTATACATAAATTAACTTTCTACCATGTCTGAGAGCCGAAATTAACTCGCGTGGAGTACTCCTTAAGGGGTAGGTCTCGCTTTTTAGTAACCTTCTCACCGGCCTCAGAACAATTCCAGGCAGTTTGGTGAAAATCTGAGATACTCGTTCTATCCTTCGCTAACGATTACCATCTCACAAAGTGCAACATTTGTTACTATCCACCATTGGTGCACCACCAGTGGTGAGTCTATTCATAGAAACACTTAACGGTCTTTTTTAAAAATCTAATATCTTCTTTTAGACCCCCAATACAAAGCGTCTCAACATTTACACAAAGTAGCGGATAAAGAGAACAAAAAATGTGATGAGGAAGGATTTTTTCCAAATTTTGACCTTTTTTATTTCTTGAATCTCACATTGAACGCCGATTTTCTCAGTTTTTTCAAACTGTCAAACTCTATCTTCTTTTAGACGAATGTTTAGCAATATTTATTAGCGTTTTTTCGACTAACGGTAGTAAATATAATCGGTCAATGTGATGAGATCATTGATAAATAAATTCCTTCTCTTTTTAAAAATGAAAATTCTATAAAATTATGTTCAAGTGAACCGGAAATAAAAGTTCGGAACAAAAGTTAGTCTGATGGAACAAAAGTCTACCAAATGGAAGCTGAAAAATCACTGATCAAAAAATCTGCTTACAGCTAATCGAAAATTGGTGAACCAATCAGCGTTCCAAATCGATTATTAGGGTTTACCATTTTGCTTAAACAAAAATAAATCGAATTTCACATTCGATTTGTAGACATTTTTGATAATTTTAAATGTCAGCATCAGTTTTTAGCGGTCATATTCAACCAATAAAAATGTTCATATCATGGGTGGAATACCGGTTTTATTGTCGGATTAAAGCAAAAAATATTCGAATTTGTGAAAATTCTAGATTTTGATTCTAGAATTGTTTTGAAAAAAAATAATTGCTAGATAAAATGTGCAGCGTAGAAAAAGTCCGTGCAAAACACCAGTTAGAGTTTTGTCTAAATTTCTGACTCGTTTTCTTGTAAATATGGTGTTTTTAAATTTCCAAACAATTCAAGAAATTCACTTTTTCATACGAAATATTTTTGGAAACTCTCAATCAAAAAGTGCTTTCCTAGCCATAGTATCAACCAATAATACGAGTACCAAAAAGCTTGTAATTTTCCATATTTTCCATAAAAAAGAGCATAAAAATAAAATTGTGAAAAATTTGTTTCTTAGAGCCTACATTTTTGCGACGACCACCCCCTTAAGGAGGTTGTATAGGCTGGGAGGCTTATTCCGAAGGCTCATAACTTTTTTATTCCTTCATCCACAATCTTATAAAAATCTCAGGAATAGTAGTTCGTGATCTCTGGAACACATCTTTACTTCTAATTTTTTTCATAGATGTTTCGACAACCGGTACATTGAGTTGACCGCGAGCAGAATTTATTTTTGAAAGTCGGTATTTTTTTCGCCCTTATTTTCAAACAATTTGATTTTCTCACCAATAATGTATATTGTTTATAACAGAAAACCTGGTACGTCGTTTTTACCATTTTCACCCCTAAAATGCTTTCACAAAATAACGAAAAAGTGTTCATTTAGGCCATTTTGTGCCAACTAAAAGTCGTATTTTTTTTCGTTGTACTTAATGAATCATTTTATGCATAAAGAGCATTTTCTGAGGTATTTAGAAAAAATGGATATCGCCCTATGTTGAGATATTTTGGACCTTAACTCCTCAGGATCACAGTTTGGAAAATTATTTTTTTGTAGCTCAATCGGATCAAATTTTCAGTAGATCAAAAGATTCGCACTATCAGTGTTTCTGGAGAACGGGATTATAACTATGGCAAATTATTAACCGTTCCGCGCAAGAGCTTAAAAACTTTTTCCACTTAGACACTTAAAAAAAATTTCAATATTTTTTTTGGAAAATTTTTGATTTTTTTTACAAATATTTAAATTCATATAACTAAAACAGGGCCAACGTTGAGATCAGAAATCGTGAAATTAAGTTGACAGCACTTCCAGTTTCCCAATACGATATGGACAGTGCCAACTAACAACCACCCTTAAGGAGGATGGGTGTACCCCCTGTCGTTTTGGTACACCTTTTCAAGCAGCAACTCCAAGATCACACATCTAGAACGCCAAGTTTGTAAAAACATCTGAGCGAGATACTCGTTTATAGGTAATCCAGCCTCGTCTCCCTTAACGATTACACATTCTCAAAGTACAACTTAAAGATACAGTCCACACACAACCAGTGGTGAGTCTCTATTCTAGAGCACTTACAACGGTTTTTTCTCTAAATAATATCTTCTTTTAAGACCCCACAATAACAAAAGCGATCCTCAAAATTCACGAACAAGGTAAGCGGAATCTAGAATGAAACAAAATGAACATGAGAAGGATTTTTCGATTTTGACTTTTTTTTTACCTAGAATCTCAACTTTAAAAACGCCGATATTTGCCAGTTTTTCGACTTCAAACTCTATCTTCTCTTTAAGACGAATGTTATAGAATGAAGCACATTTTTCCGATAAAGGTAGTAGACATAATAATCGCGGATAAAAAGTAGATGACCAAGAAAGGAAATCTTTTAAATCAAAAATTCTACAGAAAAATATGGACTTATAAAGTCAACCGGAAAATGAAAACTCCGAAAAAAGTTCGTCTGATCGGAACCAACCAAAGACAAACAAATTCGAACGCTGAGCGAGTTAAACTGTCAAAAAATCTGCTTACAGCTAGATCCACATTTTGAACCAAGCACATTCAGTCAAAATTAGGGCCTTATAACATTTTTGCATATAAAAATAATTGAAATTTCAGAATTCGATTAAGACACATTCTACGATAATTTTATGTCATTGCATCGTTTTAAGGAGGGTCATATTCCTAAAAAAAATAGATTATCAATCATGGAATACCGCAATAGCAATTTTCACGCGAGGTTATTGCAAAAAAATTCGAATTTTGAAAATTCTAGATTTTGTTCTAGATTGTGTTTGAAAAAAAATGATTGCCACCAACGGATTCCTTGGGTCACCTTTGTATCGTAACCGATATTAATTTATCATAAATTAATTTTATAAAAGGGCTTAAAAAACAAAACGACACCCAACCCCTTAAGTAATCACTTTAAATAGCAGGTCGCCATAATCGTTAAACTTTCGCATCTCCATTTTACCACAGAAATAACTAAAACAAGACCTTCGAAACTATATCGAGAATTAGCCATCTGAGGAAAGATAGATCTATCCTCACATCTACAAAAAAAATTCATCAGAATAAATTTTTGGCCTGACCCTGGGTGACCCCACGCCATGCGGTGGGTTCTAGAACCACCATATTCAAATTTCTCAAATCCTAAAGGGGCTTTTTTAGACGCTCGCATCACCATTCTACCAAACATTTGGCTATATGAAACCACAGAAACAATATGCTCGTTTTTGGCGAAAAACACATTTTTGAATTTTGGACTATTTATTTCCTTCCTAAACTGCCAAACACCGGCCATAATTTCAAGTATTTCGCTTTTAAAAGCCTAAGGATCCTAGGTTAAATTTTCAGAATGCAGTATAAATTTGACAATAAAAGTACCAGAAAAATAATGTTTCAGGTTTTATTGTGGCCGAAAACAGAATTTTCGAAAGTTTTTGCTCAAATTCTAAGAAAATCGCATTTTAGTAAACCGGAAAATTTTAGTGAAAACTCGGAAAATAAAAGGTTCGCTCGGAATTAAGTCGAAGCAGTACCAATCAACACTCTCCAATCTCGCTTGGAGTGATTTGAGGAGGGAAATATTGCTGCAAGTTTAGCTTTGATATGTTGAGAGGTTTTCTGGTCGAAAATTGGAAGGTTTCGCAATGATTTCCGGATGAAAAAAAATACTTTTGTGTTGGATTTTTTATTTTTATTATTTAACATATTTATGTGCTTTCTAGAGTGTAGCACCTAAGCAACATGTCGTGCTATTTTTACACCCCAAAGTACGCCTAAAAAAGAGTGTGGACGCTACCCCTTTAAAAGATTACACACAAAAAAAACTAACCAATCACAGTCTATTTAAAAGGCTGACATGGAAATGTTCCAGAGTATCTTATGACGATGCTTACGACCGCATACATAACACAACATTACACAAAGTTTCGAAATAATCCAGACTCCAACAAGTCAGTCCCTCACTTGTCGGACTGGTCCAAAACGGCTCTCTGACTCGAGGTAGCGCGTTACAGCTAATTGCCACTTTGGATTTTCAGCAATGTCTTGCCAGCTCCAGTTGGATTTAAAGGTATTAATAATCGCGGGTCGGATAAAAATGGGAACAGGTAATTAACAAAAATAAAATTAAATAAAAATATCAATTATATCGAGATAATATAATTTTTAGTGTATTGAAATAGATCGCAGATTTTTTAAATCCACTCAGTTTATTTTGTTTTCCTAGGTTTATCACTATAATTCAAATAATTGCTCAGGTAAGCTTTTTTTTTAAAAGGAACCCTCCCCTCTCTAGACCAAACCGTAAGATTAATCCAAAACGTTTTTTGTATCCGATAGCCGAGCCAAATTTTAACACACAGAAAATTTTTTTTTTCGATTTCTGAACCTCGACCGGTTGACCAGTAATCGCGAAAACACCGGTAAATATCAGTGTATCAGAGCCTGACCATAGTAAGAACATTTTAAAATGTGGCTGTGGGGGTAACTTTACAAGAGAAATTTTTTGGCTTTTTTTATTTTGACACCAGACATGTCTAGGACAACCACCTGGTGGAAGTAACCACGTAATTTTGTATCTGACACTGGGTATGTTATGTGAACCAAAACAAATATACTAATCCGGTAACTTTCAATAGAAAAAATTCGGCATACTTATTTTGTCAACCATCTGTGAGAAACACGATTATTTATATCTACTGCCCTGAGTTTTCTCGTTTACTACGTTTTTTCGTCCGCCGGTAAGAACAGCCAAATTATTACGTAATCTATAGCAAAGTAATAGGCAAATTTTGGCTGTCTACCGGCGAACGCAAAAAAAATGTAGTAAAACGAGAAAAACTCAGGAATGTAGAACCATGGTATGTTATGTGAACCTAAAAATAACATACCGGGTAACTTTTCAAAGAAGAGAACCTGTTCCAATTACATGTTGAATATTTATTTTTTTCGATTATGGCTTTTAAGGGGCCATACCAGTGTCGGATCAAAAAATCCGTGTTTACTCCACCAGTGGTGTCTGGTGTCAAAATAAATAATGCCAGAGAATTTTTCTCTTGAAGAGTACCCGGATAAGTATCTTTTTATCACATAACAACATACCAGTGTCGAGATACAACATTTCGTGTTTACTCTGCAAAGTGGTGTCTGGTGTCAAAAATAAAGAAATTCAAAAAATTTCTCTTTGAAAAGTACCCCACAACCACATTTTAAAAGTGTCTTACTATGGCATTCTCTATAAACTGATATTTACCGGTGGTTTTTCGCGGATTACCGTCGGGTTCAGAAATCGAATAAAATTTCTGTGGTTAAAATTTGCTCAAGCCGACTATCGGATACATACAACCGTTTTTCTGGATATCTCTTTACCGTTTGTCTAGAGATGGGGGGGGTTCCTTTTAAAAAAAAAAGCCTACCTTATGAATTGCCTATATTAATCTTGCAATATATCTATATATATAACATTTTGTGAATTATCGTTAAACTGGTCATCACCGAAAGAAAAAAAAATGTTGGTCGTTGATCTAAATTGGTCAAGATTCAGATGCAAAAACACAGCCTTTTGTTTGATTCTTGCCCCCATCAAATATTTTTGCAATGATTTTTTCAAACCGTGTAACACTTGACACGAGTTACCCTGACCCCCATTATAATCTTTTCAAGATAAGAATATATGGGTGTTCACTGGGCCAACGAAGTTTCAAAATTGATTTTTTTTTACAGGTTGTTGAATAATCCTCAATTTCGGTACCAATTAAGACAACTGTTTTCATTGGATGGAAATTATCAACCCTTTTTTCCCAGGAAAAAAAAATTTCACCATTGACGGGGTTTTCACTAGCAGCACCTCTAGTTCAATATGACATAATAATAACCTCATAAGGGTCCCATTTATTTAATTGAACTTTTAGGGTCATAATTTAAAATTTGAACCCTGAAAAATTTGGCCGGAAAATTCAAAAGAGTCTTTGGTGCTGGTAAATGGAACTCCTTGGGCCTATCGGGGTTCTCTGAAAATATTAAGGTTTTGATAATTTAGGGGCCGAAGATAACTAGTATCGACATCCGGGACAATATTACATCAAGAAAATAATTTTTATATTTTTGAATCGTCATCGAAAATTCTTTTCATATTCAACATGTAAATGACCCGCATGCGGTCATTTTCAAATTTGACATTTTGGGTTCATATAACAAAATTTGACCTCAAAAAAATGCTTAAAAAATTGCTCGAAACACATCTAACTTGTTTGCGCATACCCTGCCGGTTGCGCCTAAAAATAATTTTTAAAATTTTGACCAGCCGTTCTCCCTGAAATCGGTACCACAGTGGGTGGTACTAAGCCGTGCCTGCTAAGTAAAACCCCGTGCATATTCGGTCAGGATTCAATAATGCAAAAAATTGTTTGAATAATATGTCTTAAGTTTCTCCCTGAAACAGATACCCCTTAGGTGCCGAATTCGACAAAAAAAGACGATTTAAACCTACTGTATATACTTGTCTATAGACGTTTTTGTGATTAAACCTAAAATTTTAATTAAATAAATCTCTACTCACTGGTGTCATATTACAAATGTGAGTCCTGAGATAACGTCACTTTTTAAGCTGTTCCATTCCGAATATGAAAGGTCAAAGAATACGTCCTAAAAACACGGAATCGGTCGTATTTCTGCCATAAACTTCATGGGCAACAAACACCTCCAACCCACCGTCATGCTGGGTGCTGGTTTATTGGCCAAAAAAGCGTCGAAAAAGGTCTCAAGGTAGCTCCTTATATAAGACATCATTAATCCCCCAGGATCGGGAGTCGTGACTTCTTATTTGGAAGCTCTGGTGTCGTGCATATTGGAACAACTTGGATACGGAATTGTTGGATCATGGTTGCATGACATGTATTGGTAACTCTGGGCCACTCCCAGAAGAAAGTAGCTGGAGCTATTGAAAAGGTATGTTTTTAACGAAAAAAGAAAACCATATAATTTCGTATGACATTTCATTTAAACATTTTATAGGAGAAGGAGCAGACCCTCTCGTTAAAATATTGGCTGCCATGTGAAACGGGATACAAGATATTCGCAACGAATTTTCCCGCATCTTACAAAATCCAGGGATAACTTAATGACATATTTTTTTTATGTTTTCCACCAGAGTCCCGGTCATATTTCGAAAATTTTAAAAAGTCGGTTCTTGAGAGAACCGCAAATTCTTCGAATTTAAATTTTTGGTGTATTAGTGGCAACTTTTCGTCATACATTTATTGCAATTTTTTTGTGATTTGAACCCTAAAAATGTAATTGAATGAAAATGAAACAACTGTAAATTTGACCCCTCACGAGAATGTCTTATTTTATTCAAACATTTTCTTCTTGAAAAATTATCAGGTAAAACAGTGTTATGGCTTAAAAAAATTAACAAATGGTGATATGACGCCCTGAAAGGTGTCGGATTTACAAAAAACAATTCGGCAAAAAACTTTTGAACATATAAACGTGTACCAGATGGCAAATATTTTGGCCTTCGAAGATTGTTAGGTTTCTCATAACCGACTTTTAAAAATTTTTACTTGTCAATTTCTGGTATTACCAGAACATACGCTCAAATCCTAAATTTTGAGCCATTTAGTTATCTTTAATTCTATTTCAGTTGAAGAAATGGTAAATGAAATCATAAAGAAATAAAAATGATTGAAATAAAATTTCTGGAATGCCCCGGATTTTTCATGAAAATGAAAACGATCAAATTTCGAAAATTTCGAAAGGGGGGTCGAGGACACGGTTTTAAGACCCATTTTCAATTATCGATTTCGGCCTTATACACATATAAAAGTTAGCAAATATTTTACTTAACTACATAGGACTAGGGACTGCTGTTCGCGACGAAAAATGAATTCTCTCTAGCTCTTGAACATTACGAACTATTTTTGCCCAGAAACGCTACCCGGTAAACCTCTTAAGATTGGTGGAGGAATGCAAAAATACAAATTTTCCAAAAATGAACAAAAAAAAAACCCTCGTCTGAAAGTAATAAAAATTCCCTTTGTCTTGACTAAAATAGTCACATGGCTGATTATTTATGCCAAAAAACTTGTCAAAAAGATTGCATCACTTTGCCCTCAGATTTTTGCCATAAATACATGCTACCGCAGCGTTAAAATCAAAAAACATTTATGCTTACACCTATAAACCCAAAACTGAAATTATGGACATGCAAACTGCATTTATCACTTCCCAGTTGTGACTTGGTGATTCTGATTATTATAGGCCCAAAGTAAACGTAAGGTCAAAGTAAGAATTGGGTGAACACTTCAAAGGTGAAGCCATTTCTGACCACATAAAGTACTGTAAAGTGTACAAAAGTAAATTAAATATTTTAAACAAACCCAACCGACGAAAATGTCACTGTAGAACAGCTCCGAAAAAAGAAAAAATGAGTAAGAAAAAACTTGAGACAATCGACGAGCTAAAACTGGAGTATTTTAAATCACATTTCCAAAATAGTTCAGAAAGGTTTGGTTCAAAACAACACCGATTAAATGCTGTTCTTCCAACCTTTTTCAATATCGGCCTGTTTATTTTTTTTATTAAAAATGGCCTATTTTCCCAAAATTTGTCTCACCCTTGTTTCTTATCAACAAACGATGCTAGATTCCAAGTTCAAAAGTCTTTCGTGAATTTTTATGTGCAAAATTTTCTTATTATTATAATGGTTGAAAATGAAAAACACGAATAACGTTACCATTAAGTTTTTGAATTAAAGTTTATCCTCTTGGCTGTTGGGTGCAAAAATCCTGTTTGCGAAATATCTTGGTCAGTTCTCAATGTAAACAAACAGCTATCTGACGATAGTAATAATGTCAAAAATAGCAAGTTTACACTTGTAAACTTACACAATATAACTGGCACTTGCCATCCGTATTAAAAATTCATAAAAAATTGTTGCTACCCAGAAACTCTGAATCATCACTATAGAAAATTATAAATAACTTTAGGGTGATCTCGTTGCTGCTGGTGTCTATTCTGGAAACCGAAACTTCGAGGGTCGAATCATCCTCACACCCGTGTCGGAACTATTAGTCTCCTCTTTTAGTCATTGGTTGACGCTCTGGCGGGACGAAAGTTGATATGATTTCGAAAAAGAGCCACTGGCTCAAGATCAAGATGGAAATGATATATTTTTTGGCCGATATTGGCTTCGAGAGAAAGAAAAATTCAATGCAGTTGAAGCTAAACATGTCATCCCAGAATGTTTTCCAAGGTAAAATTAATTTTATCTTGTTTTTTCGGAGATAAATAATATTTATATTTAGGCATTTTTTAAGTAAAACTTAAAAAGTAATTGATTGAGCTTAGATTTAATTATAAATCATTTTCAAAATAACGGTTTTTTTTTTTTGCGAGTGAGAAATTTGAAAAAAAAATATCGCATACTTGCAGTAAAACAAATTGAAATAGTACCCTTCCGAAATTGGTTAAAGGTAGCCTTTTTTTAGGGAACCCCACCTTGTCAGCATAATAACTCCGAAACCCATAATAAATTATCAAACAAACGGTTTTTTTTTTGGTATCATGTACACAACTGAATTTGTTAATATGGGAAAACTTTTGTTTTTTATCCATGTTAACCAGTTCACCGTAACAGAGTTTTACTTACCGGTTTTCTGAGGCAAAATATGGGATTTTTTTTGGAATATGCCGAACGAAAATTTTGTTATTTCCCACTTTCTGTTAATCCTTGCCAACATAGAGACCGATTATTATCAAGGAAGAATATATTCGATTAAAATAGGCGAAAAAAGTGGTGCCTATTTGAGGATCCGAACTATTGAACTTTGGTTTGAAAATAAATTACCGGTGAACCGGTTTGACTTGGAAAAAACAAAAGTTTTTACATAATCACAAATTAAACTTGTGTACAATGTACATGATACAAAAAACCGTTCGTTGATAGATATTATGGCCTTCGAGATATATTCGACAAGGGTCGGTTCCCCTAAAAAAAGCTACCTAAACTATCTGGAATTAATAATGTTAAAATAAACAGTTAAAATGGAAAAATGTATACACGTATACCAATTCTAAAAAGTTGATATCTCGGCTAAATCAATTACCTAAAGGTAATATTAAATAACAAACAAATAAAAATAAGTTTTTCCTCCAAAGAATAGCCAATAAGAATTCTTGGTGTCCAAATTTCAACCCTACTATCGTATAAAATGTCCTTTAAATTCAAACATTTAGGCGTATGGAATCCATTAAAAACTGCAAACGAAGCATGGAACGCCCTTGCCCTGTTTGATGGCGTGTTCCAATAAAATGGGAAAAGTGATTCTAACATAATGCCAATACCTCCATTTTTTCCGAAAACGATGCAAGTTGCAAACTCCCAAAAACAAGCGCTACACAAATGCGAGAGTGTTTGCTTAATTTTGGGAGATTCTGTTACGACTGGATACATATCTCACCAAGCAGGAGCTATCTCAAAGAACATGCCCAGAGCTAAATTTCTTCAAGATCGAGGCTTTTGAAAACAAAAGAATTCAGATCAGGTTTAGATTTTGGTTACAGTATTTTAGTTATTAGGTTATATACGGTACCGGAAACAAAATCAATATTCTAAAGTAGAGTTAGAGACAAAATTTTAATATGCGCCATTTTAAATAGAAATGAAGAATTTTCAAATCTTATCAAAGTCTAGTGGAACGCTGAAGCGTATTTTATACGAATAAAATTCTTTCATCGATAAAATGATTCAAATTGTTCAATAAAACTTCACTCTATTTTGAAGTGGGCGTAAAAAATTTAGCTCTAGTTTGCCCACAGTTATTATTTTTTAGAAAAAATTCCAAACTTCTAATTGTGTAAGAAGACTTTCTGTACTTACAAGTTTTTCTTATTAGGCTTGAAGATGAAATATCGAAACTTGCATAAATAAAAATTATATCTAAAGTAAGAAATTTAAAAATTATCAAAAATTATTCGGAAGAATTGCGGGTAATTCACAATCGGTAAAAAATATTTTTAAAATATATGCGTGAGAATAATTATTCAATGACTTAATAGCAACAATAATACATAACTTGAAAATGTCTGGGTTTTGAATATATCGAAGATCCTGCCTAGGTAATTTTTTATCTGAGCGTCCTTCAATTTGATAAAGTGCCAAATCAAATCGCGGGATTCTTGAATTGAGTCAGACCAATCGGGTATTAATGATTGGACCACTGGCTCAAAGTGATGACGCTCAAGAATAAAATTAACACTAGGCAGGAATCTTCGATATAGACAGCAAATCGAAATTGTCACTTTTATCAGCTGAAAGAGTCCCTCGATTTTGGCCCTTTGGAATAAAATATATTACCTATCCAAAAGCACAAACTTTAAAGATATTTGTTTGAACTCTGTTCCCTGGTCTTAAACTAACGAAATTCGGATTGTGATAGTGAATTTTAATAATTTTTTCAAAAGTGTCTGTTACAATGAGTGTGTAATGGGGCTTAAGGGGGTACGGTCGAAAAATGTACTTTTGTAACTCCACTTTACCAAGAATACCTAAACTACTTCGAAACTTTTGAGAAAGCCATTTGGTAGATCCTATCCTTAAGGGGTTCCTATAGGCAAAATGGACCTTTTAGAATTGCTTAAGCATAATAAATTTCTCTCGGGCATAGACATAGGAAGTGAATAAAACATTCTGATAAGTTAGTCGTAATCTCTGGATGAACGTTTGAATCATAATTTTGGAGAAGGCATGTGAAAACCAACCGTAAATGAGGTTACCAGGAGCAAAAATTTTTGAAAAAGCTGTATTTTTTTTCGTCCATTGGAAATGTTCAAAAATTTGACATTATTCTGCGAAATTCAAAAGGCGGAAAAAACGTTTGCCCTTTTTTAATTTTCTTCACTAAAAAGGTATCAAAGCTGGCGAAAGGACCTGTTTTTTGCTATTGGCACGGAAAGTTGTATTTTTTTTTTCATGCTACATGCAAACTATTTTTTCCGTGCACTATAGTTTTTCGTAAATAATTGTTTAACCAAACGTTTTGCCTGATTTTACGATTTCATTTTTTAACTCCAGGACTCATGGGGCCAGGAGTACGATTTGAAAAATTTATTTTTGACATCCATTTCGTACAACAGTGTTTTTTTAAGACCAAACGATTCGAAGTTGAATGTTTTTTGGCAACGGTTATTATAAACTATGACCAATATATTTAACCGTTCGATGCGCTAGAGCAGAAAAGATTTTTTAATTTTCGATCACCGAAAATTTTTGGTAATTTTTTACGATTTTTTGAGTTATTTATGAACTAAAAAACGCCACGTTGAGTTCACAAATCAGACCTCTAGCTCTTTTAGTCAAAAATGATAACGACTTGCCCTATAGAACCTATATATCTCAAATAAAGCTTGTTTCAAATTTATGAAAAAAATTCGCAGAAATGTTAAATTTTCAAATTTTTATTCTTTATATAATCAAACAATCTACGTGGAGATCAAAATTCCTAAAATCCAGTCAATCTACAATTGTTCAGTACAAAGATATCGGCTGCCCTATAGAACCCCTAAGGGTAACCGCCCGGGTTTACTGTTTTTCAAAAAACGTTAGTCCTGAGCTCACGCAATTGTATTGAGTTCAAAATTCGGATTCTAGAGATATTTGTTTGAAGAATTTTCAAAAATGGTGTCAAAATTTTTTGTATGAACCCGGACGCGGCCGGTTACGGTCCAAAAAAGTGATTTTTTTCACAATTTTTGGTACACTACATCTAGCTTCCCTGGATATCAAAAAAAAAAATTTTCAGTATTAACTTTAAATTTGAAAGCTAACACCGTGCGTGCCCTGATTTTCAAATTTCTTGTTTATTAAAGAGAAATTCCCAAAAATAAATGGGGTTTTTGCGCAATGTCGCTGGTACAATGGCAATTTTCGTCGAACAATATCAGATTTTTTAATAAAAAGGCACTTCTTAAAAGTGTGCCAAAGCCGAGGAGGGCGTCGAGTTTTTTTTCCAATTTGTCATCATAATTAGGCTTTTAGATGCTTCAAAGTATTTACTCTCAAATCGTCAAAAATAGGGTTTTTGAAAAAAAATCCATAAAAATTTTTGAGTAAAAAATCATAATTTTTAATACATTTTTGTCAGTAAAGTTGCATCAAGCTGAAATAATTGTTAAAATAGTCAGAATCCAACTCTAATCACGAGAAATAAGTTAATTACCTGAAAAAAAATACTTGGAAAAATTCCATAATTATGGCAAAAATCGGAAAAAATGTTGTGAATGGGTAAGTTTTTAAAAGTTTAAAAACAGCTGATTTTTTCCTCAAATTTTAATTTTGATCGGAAAATTGGGAAACTTAGGACAACTTAACCGAAAAACAAAAGCTTTCCATAACTTTTTCCCTACCACTATTATTCGGTTTCAAGTCTAAATTATTAAATTTTGTAAAAATTTTCTATGTCAAAAATTTTCAAACATCATTTGTTTTATAATGTAAGCCAATGTTACTGTGAGTAATTTTCCACTGATTTAACCAAGGAGCGTGAAAATTCTCTCAAGGCAAAATTTTAAAAACTTAACAAAATCGAGATAAATTTTAGTTCATAATAAGAGAGGAACCATAATTTTTTTTTTGCTAAACATTTTCAAAATAATTTAACAGTATAATGTTTAACAGATAAATGTTTAAATTGTAGCCCCGTTAAAAAAATTATTAACGGTTACTATCTGATCAAAAATGTGTAAAATCGTTGATAAGCAATTGTTGGCTAAAAGGCAAATTGCCTTAGAAATGAAAAATCTGGTTTTGAATTTGCCTATCATTTGGCTTGCCGATTATTACTTTCTTCGGAAAACAATTTCAAGATAAGATTCGTACTACTAAATTTAAAAATATTCAGCCTTATACGTGGTTGTCCGCTACGCTTTTTTTTGTAAAGAATGACAAAATAACATATCTCGTTATAGTTACGGATCTCGACGAGGAAATGATCGTATTATGGCTAGAGTACATTTGCGAATATCCGACTCGTAAAACAACTTTATGGAAAAAGCGGGGACTCAAACCTTCACTTGCCCATCAAATGACAAAACTTTCTATTTTCGGATTGTGCAATGCGTTACAAGGCGAAGATGTCACCGCAATTATTTGGGCTGGGAAAGAATACGGTTCGGGATCTTCCTCGGGATTGGGCCGCTAAGGGGCCATGGATGGCAGGGAGTTAGAGCAGTTATCGCCAGAAAGTTATTGAGCGATATTCATAGGTAACCGAATGCTTTCAAAATGATACCAGAACTATCTTTTTTTTGGACCCGCTTGAAGTTTTCCCCAAAGCCTTAGATAAGCTTTTTTTGTAAACTGGGCCCACCTACCAGACTGGGGTTTTTTTCAGAAGCAAAATGGGCCAATCGAGCGAAATTTTCTTCGAAAACCGTACATACGATTCATAAAATTCCAATTGTACCAGGTGAATTAGTTGATAGAGAGTCTCGACGTTGTCTCTTACGATGCGACTCACCGGTAATCAGCTTAAAAAAAGGCGGAATTTTGGGAACATAACATAAAAAGAGAATATCAATCGAGCGAATGTTCTCCGAAACGGTGCATTCCATTCAATAAATTCCAATTGTAGCCCAATAAAGACTCTGGGCCATAGTCCAAAGCGTCGGTCGCGTAATGCACTTGTTTCCTCACCGATTCGATGACTTTGGTAAACCCAATCAGCAAAAAAAACTGATTTGCTACTCTCTTTTTGATTGCTCTAAAAAAAAAACCACGCTAGTTCATCTTTTCTCGAAGACCAATATGGTATACCAGATATCAACAAACGGTTTTCTGCTATGTTGTAGCCAAGTAAATTTGTGGCGACCAAACATTTTTGTTTTTTTTCCTGGTCAACCAGTTCGCCGGTAAAATGATGTTATAAACCGGAATTCCAATAAGTTTGCGAATCTCGTCAGCTCTTTTTTTTTGTTTATTTCAATCAAAATTTAATGTATTTCTGGATAATAATCGGTTGGGATATGTGGTAATTGATTAACATAACGCTTCAAAGGAACAACATTTCAAAATTAATTAAGTTATGGGAAAAGAAAATATTTTTTTGAAAATTTTCCTAATTTGCTCAGAAAAACCGGTAATTCAACAGTTGATTACCGGTCAACCGGTTGAAAACGAAAGAAAAAACAAAAAATTTTGGGTTCGCCACAAATTTACTTGGCTACACAATAGCAGAAAACCGTTTGTTAATATCTGGTATGGGTCCTACTCGTATGGTGCCTTCGAGAAAAAATGACCGCAGTTAAAAAAGCCTACCCTAGGGTATCCCGGTTCCTACATTTTCTGCAGTTATTATGCCATAAAAATGCACGCCAAATCAATCGTTAATGTTTAAAAGCACAAAACAACCCAATAAGAACAACAAAAAATTTGAAGATTTTTGAAATTTTTTCCTGGGTATTTTTTTCAAAATTAAGTTGAAAAATAACGTTTGTTTTCATTAGACCCTAAAAACTCAAAATTTCGGGGCCTTGAACGGTAAGCCAAATTTTCTCTTGAGTGGTTTCCATAGCTTTCTTTTGAAGCTACTTTCGAAAAAGTTCGAAGCAACATTTTTTCCTCGAAATTTTTTTTCACTGACCTTGAAAAATTCATAATTTTGGGTTGGGGCCGAAAATTGCAAAAATCTGCCACTGTAAAGTTTCTAATTTGTTGGAACTAGCTTTTGCAAAATTTTGAGATAATTTGGCAAATTTAACTGGGAGGAGATAGATTTTTCCGAGTCCGTAATGTCCAAAAAAACGGTGGTTTTTTTGCATGTTCTAGAAAAGGATATAGCACTTAATCGACGAAAACGAGCCACTGTAAAGTTTTTGAATAGTAATTATACAGCTGATGTTAAAAATTTGGGGTTGATTTCAAAATAAAAACCTGGGAGGAGATGATTTTCCGTTTTGGCTTAGGTCCTCTTGTTGTCGCTTATGTGTGAAGGAGTGTGGTCTACAAAAAAAGTTTTGAACATAGTTTTTTTTGCAAGTTGAAGGCTAGTCCTACAAATTGGCTAATCTGATATTATATCCTTGACAACTCTGTTTTGGCTGAATATTTCATCGGAGAAATATGTCAAATTAGGGAGCGGGATACCCTTAAAGGTAACTTTTTTTTAGATACACCCACTGAGGTTTTTGACACTCTCATTTGAAGAACAGAACAAGATATTCACAAACGGATTTTTGCATGCCAACAGACCAAATAAAAACTTCACAGGCCAAAAATTTTTTGATTTTCCGACGGAATTGTCCGGTTATATCGGAAATTGACCGGTAAAGTTTAAATGTGTCGATTCTGGGATAACATCGCACATCCTCGAAGGCCAATTTTTTTGGATTTAGTACAAACTTTTCGTCGGAAATTTTTTGGCGAAAAATAATTTTTTTTTTTTTGTCACATGACCCCATAAAATTGGGCCAATTATTTTATATATAAGAAATTCTACTTGGCTGATAAAGAATCCGTGGTGTAGTGGGTCCAGGTTTTGGGCTCTTACGCTTGGTTGTCAGGGTCTCATCCGGTTTGAAGGCAATACTTTTTCTTTTTTTATAATTTTAGAATTCTTTAGAGAAAAAAAAAAGTAGCGCAGTCCGAGGGTGGATCCCAAAAATAGGTTGTGACGAAAATGTATGCCAAACATTTTCTCTTTAAAAAACTACCCCGGGGTGAGAATATTTTTCAGCTTCACAGGTCCCCTAATTTAAGAGATAGCAAAAAAGCCTGTTAATTTGACCCTTGTAGCGGTGTCATATGGACAAAAATTTTGGCCAAAAAATTTCCGACAAAAAGTTGTAACGCAGAATCCAAAAAAATGGCTTCCGAAGAAATGTGCGATGTTCGTCAGAATCGACTTTTTAAACTTTTACCGGTCAATTCCGGTAATAACGGCATCCGGAAAATCAAAAAATTCTGGTCTTGGAGTTCTGAATGTCTGTTGGATGCAAAAATCCGTTTGTGATACTTGTTCCGTTCTCAAATCAGAGTGTCAAACCTCAGCTGGGTGTTCTAAAAAAAATTACCTTAACCCCTTGGAATCACAGAGCCAATATATCGCTCCAGCTTTACCTAAAACCTTCTAAAATGGGCAAAATAAATGTCACAGAATTGTTTCTTCCGAATACATAAGTTTTACTTCCGGAAAAATTTTTAGAAACTAGACATCAAATACAAATGTGAGATAAGCCCAGTTTTTAGGAAAAAGTTATTCGTATCTTGGTATAGATATTTTTTTTTTTGGAAGTGAATTTTCAAAATTTTCGATTTAGGTATTCATGAACAAATTATTCATTATAAAAATTAATAAAATCAATCAAAAAGTGGTCCACACTGTCACTAATTACTATATCAACTTAAAAATAATTATAAAAGTTGTATTAATCTGCTTTAATTTGAAAAAAATAGCATTTCATAGAAAATTAATGATTTTTTCCATCATTTTTTTTTATTTTTCAAAATAACTTTTGATTGATGGATAATAGATCTAATTCGGATTAAAGTGTGACGTAAGGCAGATACTTGGCGTTTTGGGTAACCCATAAAAACAAAATTTTGTGAATCCTCCGGAATGGGCCACGTATCACTGATAATGCCTACACCTGGTTTTCCCACTATAATTTCCTAGAACTTATAAAAATCAAAATTCTAAGAATTTTGAATTGATTGAATGCAAAAAATATTAAACTTTTTTTCAAACTTCCCCTATTGCAAAATAATTGGAAGCTTCAACTGCCTTGAAAGCTTTCTGCAATTACGTCCGAAGTAAGAGCCGATGATATCGGCTCTGGTGCCTGGCGAAACTTTTTTTCTGTGAATTCCAGGGGTTAAGGGTGTGGTCGTCGCACAAATGGCAAAAGTAGTTTGTAATCGGTTTTTCACCTGGGAAAGTAGATACAAGAAAGATTATGAAAATCACCAAGAAAATGAAAAATATTGAGTCCAATAGGCTCGAGTCAAGGGTCGAAGTTGATTGCACTGAATTGTCACCTGTCCGCCCGGAAGACGTTTGAAAAATTTTCTCTTTGAAAATTAAAAATGAATCTGAGGCCCGGACGTTTTAACGGGGGTAGCAGTGATGTGGCAGACTGGCGTCATTTAAACTTACGAAAATAATTTAGTTTGGGGTTATTTTTTTGTGCTTATTTATCGTTAGCTAAACCAAATAAATGTTGTATCACTCATTAAAAATATTTTTTTATCTATTAAGGGGAAAGATTTGAGTTCGAAATTTTATTTTGATTCGTAAATTTTTAAAAAAATTCAAAACATTATTAAAATTTCACTCGCATTTTTCACCCCAAAATTTTTTTTGTTTTTTTTTTTCTGAAAATTTGTGGAATAAAACAAAAAAAGCCAACTTTAAGTTTTTTCATGCTTTTTATATATTATCTGACTGCTTGTTTAAAAAATCAAATAACATGTTCCTAGATTGTCATTTTTTGTCGACTTTTTTTAGACAATATTATGAAAAATTCGCTAATTCAAAGTCCAAAAATTTTTTATTAATGCCTTTTTTAAATATTCTTAAAAAAATAAGAACGAATCAATTGTGTATTTTTCTGGTATCTATTGATTCCGTATTTCAAACCGATGGAAGGGTCAATCGAATATCGTTTCTGACTAACTGATGAATATTTTACAACACTTGCTTGTGACACCGGGTTTGTGCCATTTGCACGCCAATGTAAAGAAATTTTATTATTTTCAAAAACTCGATTCAATTCGGTGTTGTAGGCTACTTTTCTTTTCAAGTCAGGAATTTTTAATATTTAAACGCACTGAAGGTCCATTTTTTTCCTAAAAAAGCTGTTTTTTCTCTTTTTTTTTATGAAAAAAAACTTCATCTTAAAAGGGGTGGGGTGTCGGCTTTTTTGGTACCTTTCAATCACGGCCTCGATCAAATCTAGGGCAGTTGTAAAAAATCTGAAAGGATACTCGTTTTGTAAGATCTAGCCTTCGTCCTAACGATGTACATCAATTCAAAGTTAAACCTTGTTACATCAACAACAACCCAGGTTGGTGAGTCTATTCTGAGCACTTAAAACGGTTTTTTTTTAAATCTATCTTCTTTAGACCCCCACAATACAAAGCGTATCAAAATTTACACAAAGTAGCGAATAAATGAGAAACAAAAAAGTGATGAGAAGGAATTTTTTCGAACGTTTTTTTCTTCTAAAATCTCACTTAAACGCCGATTTTGGCCAGTTTTTCGACTTTCAAATCTATCTTCTTTAGACTAGATGTTTAGAATGAAGCCATTTTTCGACTAAAGGTAAGATAAATATAAATGCGGTAAAAGTGATGAGAAGGAATTTTTGAAAAACATCTAGAAATTCCTAGAAATATGACTATAAGTGACCCGGAAATGAAAAGTCTGCAAAAAAAAAAGTTCGTCTGATCGGAACAAAAGAACCACCAAATTGAAGCTCAGATTTCACTATACAAAAAGTTGGCTTACAGCTAATCAAAAAATTTTTTAACACAATCAGCGTCCCAAATTTCGAATAATTAGGTTAACATTTTGGCTTAAAAATAATTGAAATTCAAGAATTCGATTAAGACTTTCCGATAATTTTAATGTCATGCAGTCGTTTTTCGGTGGGTCAATATTCACGCAATAAAAAATGTTCTGATCAATGGTGAATACCGGTTTTATGCGGGTAAAGCAAAAAATATATTCGAATTTTGAAAAAATTCAGATTTTGTTCTAGATGTTTTGAAAAAATAATTGCCACCATGAGATTCCTTGGGCGCAACTTTAGTCATAACCAATATTAATGTATATAAAATTCATTCCTATATAAGGGCTCAAAAAAAACCGACACCCCCCCTTAAGGAAATTTTTCATAAGGATAATGATTCTCCCACTAATAGGCGCATAACACCCGAAAATTGCCTGAAGTTTATAATATCGCCTTCAAAAAATCTCTAACAAATCGGTCAAGTTGGAATGGAGTTATAATGAAAACTGGTTTCTGATATGTTTAGAGATACCCTTAGTTATGTTGAGAAATTAAATAATAAACGTTTGCAGAATGACAGTTTTATTGGAAGATAAAAAAAAAATTCACATTTTTTTCTTTCAATAAATCACTCCGAAAAAATGTACCAATCTGCCCACATCGCTGCTACCCCCTTAAGAGGTATGAACTATTTGTTTTTAAAAACGACAGATCAATAATCTCTACAAACTTAAACTCAAAAGTATTGTCAAAAAAAATTCATAGCGCTTGAAATCTAGAAAAAAACGGTGATTTTAGCCTTCAAATCATGGGTTTCAAAACGTAACTATTTTTGAAAAATTCAAAATAGATTTTTGTTCATTATAACTTCAGGAAAGGTCAAACACTTGTCATAAAACTTAACTCAAAGAATTTGATTCAACCTTCCTACTTGTCCTCCAGAGAGGTCCGAAGTCACATGTCAAAATTAAATTTTTTTAGTCGGAAAAAAAATTTCTAAATTTTTATCAAAAATTAATTTCAATAACCATATCGGACCGCAGAATTCAATGGCAAGTTTTCAGAAAAATATATTTTGAATATTTTCTGGCGATGAAAAATTAAGCCTAAAAACTCCAAAATCCAAATTTCCAAAAAACAAGAACTATTTTTCTAGAATAGTACTTCGAGGGCCACTAAAGGACTCTAAAAATACCACTTATTGATTTCAAATGCAGAATATATGCAGTTCGGAACGTTCTTAGGAAAAATAACCCTCATTACAAACATTTTTGTCCAGATTTGCGACCGACCACCCTTAAGTTACTCTGAAGAGCTGTTTTCGAGAAAACCGATATTTTCTGGAAAAAACCGGCTCTGCAGTGTCACGTAGTTTGAAAAAAGTTTATATTATGAGGGGAAATTGTTCAATTTGACATTGCGTGCATTTTTTCTCCAAGATAACGGGCTGGCTCCCGATCTTTCGAAAAAATATTATGAAATTATGCACACATTCATAAAATTCAAAAATTTATTGCAATGGCAAAATAGATCATTTTTCACATAAGGTCCAAATAGAATTTTTGGAACACAAATGTCAATAATTGTAAGCTTAACGATGTATGCTTAAGCTTTTTAACAGTTTTTTATGAAAAAGACCTTTTGCCTGTTAAGGGGATTGTGGGTGCAGTAGTTATTTTCGACCACGTCGCAAATTCGGTATTTTTCATTGCAGCCTGACATCCAGCACCTCGGGAATTCGGTTTTGCGATAAAAAAAACACCAAATTATTTCTGGAATTTTTTTCTAGAGAACATTGAAATCGCTTGCGTAACTGAAAATGCCCCGAATAATGACAGTATCAAAAACAAATAAACCCATTAATGATCAATTTTCAACCCGTATGATTCAGACCAAAATAAAATTGGAACCTTTTGACTGATATTCTAGAAAATTTCCAAAAAAATATCGTTCGGACTTGCATAAAAAAGGAAAATAATTCTAGATATGGTATCATTTTCAGAATACAAAAAAATCAACTCGCAAGAAAAATTTAGTCTAAAGAAAGTATTTCAATATGATAGTTGTTCCAATTTTTGGCGCTTTTCAATATGTTTCATTGTTAGCCTAATCAATGTAATAATGGCGGCGCATTAAAAAAAAAAAAAACCATCAAGCATGAAATAGTGATTGGCGAACAGAAATAATAAAAAAAATTATTAAAAAATTTTTGGTTCAAAAAAGTTTAATAAGATAATAGACGAAGAATTTATGAAAAGAGAAAAGAAATCGCATGTACGTTCTGCGGTAACCTTTTTTTTGGTAAAATAAGTCTACATTTGCTAAATAATTACCCTATAGCATAGGATTTTTCAAAAATAAAATTTCGGCTGGAATTAAGAATGAATTTATAAAATATGTTGGTTTTGGCAATTGTAGAGGAATTTTTTTCTGACCAATAATATCGGCATTATGTGATTTTTGGATACTGGAATGACGGTATAAACTTCAATGGAAAGAAATACCAGCAATTGGTTTATGCCCATTTAAAGGTTGATGTGATAATATTTTCTAAAAACTGACCTCAAATTTTTGAACTTCCAAAGGTTACGGGACTAAAATATACAATTGGAAAAATAAACGTTCACTCCAATTCTACGAAAGATATTTTGAGTTTTTAAAAGGGGCTTATTTCCCCCAGAAAATTTGCTGGAAGCACGCCACATATCCCCTTAAACGAATAAAATTAAATAAAGTAAATGCAATAAGTATTTAATATATTGTATACTGTATAATGATACGTATTATTAAATAAAGATTAAGATAATTATGATTAATATTTTAAGATCTTGTTTTATATCATGGTGTTTTAGCACAAAAATATACCATTGAAATTTTCTTTGGCAGTCAAATTCAGTTCCCAAATAAGTGATGAAACGAATTATTTGCGGTCTTTCGTAAATAAGAAATATGAAGTAAATTCCTGGAGGATATCGTAATATTGAAGTTGATACAATTATCGAACTAATATTAGGGACAGACCAATTGAAGGATTTCTGTTTCCTAAAGTTGTCTTAAATTTCCGAAAAACTTTTTCTTATGAAGTCAGACCATAATTTTTTTTGTTTTTTATCGCTCAACAGGTTGGCACGGTAATTAACTTGGAATCACCGTTTTTCTAAAGCAAATTAGGAGGATTTCAAAAATTCAATAAATAAATTTGAAATAATGTCTTTGCACGTTATGATAAATCAATCCACATATATATCAACCGATTATTATCAAAATTACATACATTTTTATAAAAATAAAACAAAAAAAAAATGAGCTGACTGAGATTCGAATTTAATGGAATTCGGTAGAACATCTTTTACCGGCGAAAAAAATTTGGTCGTCACAAAATTTACTCGCTAACACATAGCTGCAACCGGTTTGTTGATAATCTGGTATGTCTTCGAAAAACAATGACTGAGGGTCGGCGGCCCAACCGTGAGCCAAGTTAAAAAAAGCCTACTTTAGCGTCCACCCTCTGGGCTGGTGCTCCAATGGTTTGAATACCCATTAGAGCATATTTTTACAAGATAATGAATCGACTAAAATTTTACTGTTAGTTTTTCGTTAAAACATGTGGATCCGGCCTGACGCCTACCTAAAAAAATCATATATTTTTTTCATTCCCTCAGGTTTACAATTCTACGTCTGCTCAAAAAAGTTTCAAAGGCTGCTCGGGGCAACAATCATATTTTGAACAACTTTTCAAACTAAGAAATTCAAAGTATTTTTGCCCCCCTAGTGGTGACCTAAAACAATTTCAATGGGTTCATTTTTGCTCTATAGTAGGATCGATTAAAGTAAAGTTGAAGTTTTAGAGACTAATGTCGAAAATAGCCAAAGCACTTGAAATGTCCCAGTTTTTTGCCAGAATGATTTTGTGAATGCAGAATATTATATTCCTCTTTTTGGCCCTGCTGAATGAATGAAGTATATTAAATTTAAGGTGTTAAATAGTTTTTGGGCCGCCAGCGAGTAATTTTTGGACACAATGACCATAATTTGTTGCATTGGTAGAAACACAATGGAACAATTTAACTAGTCTAATTGCAATTTTCAATAAAAATGAAAATTATAAAATTAATTTCTCAATCATTCTGGACATTAAATTTAATTTCGATTTTATTTATGACATTAAAAAAACATTTATTTTAACATTATTAACAAGTCTTATTGGAATTTCAAAAAAATATGAAATTAAAAATTAATTCAAGCATAAACGTTGAAATTAAAAAATTAATACGATTAAATAAAATTATGAAATTAAAAAATAAATTTGCCAATATCTTACATAAAAATTTAATTTCAGCATAAATTGAAATAAAAATTAATTCGAATTTATTTATTGACATTAAACATTATGTTGCTGATAGTAAAAGACATTACGATTTAACATAATTAATGTACTAACATAAATAACACTTAAGGGTATGGTGGTTCCTAATTTGGAACATTCCCTCGATAAAAATATTTAGCCAAACAGGGCTTCAGGAATATAATTCAGATTAGCCAGTGTAGAACTAGCCCTTCATCTTGCGTAAAACACGTGTCAAATTTTTTTTGCATGCAATACACTCCCAGACAATAAGCGAGACAGGAGAGACTAAGTCAAACGGAAAATCTATCTCCTCTCAGTTTTATTTTGAAAATAAACTAAATTTTTATATAACCTGTATAATTATATTAAAAACTTCTGAGGAGCTTTGTCGATTAGTGTATATTTTTCTAGAATATGCGATAAAACCACCGTTTTTTCTTTTTACTTTGTTCATCGGAAAATCTATCTCCTCCTAGGTAAAATTTCAAAATTCACTCAAATTTTTGCAAAACGGTAGCTCGAAAACACATAGAAAACTTCTGAGGAGCCGGTTTTTTTTCAATTCCGACCCCCAAACTCAAATATGAATTTTTCAAAGTCACGTGAAAAATTTTACGAAAAAAAAATGTGCTTCGATTTTTGCGGAAAGTAGGCCAAAAAGAAAAGCTGGACCATCTTGAAGAGAAGTTGGCTTACGTCAAGCCGAAATTTTTGCAAAAGTTTTAGTGGTCAAATTTGAAACATACGTTATTTTGTACTTAATTTTGAAACCCCAAAATACTCAGAAAAAAATCGAAAAAATCAAAATTCGAATTTTTTTTGTTCTTATTTGGGTTTTTTGTGCTTTTAAAAAACATAAACCATTGATTTGGTGCATTTTTATGACAATATAACTGCCAGAAAACTGTAGGAACTACATACGGTAATGGTCCATACCCTTAATATCATTTGGACATTATGACCCAAAATTCGAAAAATATGTATGTTGCCACTTCCGATAAGTAACCGTCACAATAAATATGCCAAAAAATGTCTCGTGGATAAACGTCCATAAGTGCAAGTTTTTCATGAGAATTTATGTAAATTTTGTTGTTTTTTGAAATTGAGAACGAAATTTCCCGGTTTGAACTGGGAAAACCTAAAAATAAATTTTGTCGTTTTGAATTTCGGTCAGTTACACCGATGCAAAAAAAAACGTTTGATGACACCATGTTTGAGCTTCGCGGAATCTATGTTTTGGGCCTGTTTCTTTTAAAAAAAAAACAACCGTAACTGGCTTTTATCCTTCCAAAAAATTGAATAAATTCATACTTCAGATCAAATTTGGTTGGTTAATGGGTATCATCCCAATGCAATATATATGAACGGTATGAACCACCGAACAGGCGGTTTAACTGGCCAAGAATCAGTATCAATTGAATTACCTGCCGAGCTATACCCCTGGATGCACAGCTACCAATAATACTGGATACGGAAAGTGAAGAATTCAAGTTTTGGTCCGGTTTGGATACCACCGGATTGAATTGACCTATTTCAAACACGGAGGAATTTTGAATTACATGATTCGAAAACATGCTTTAAATTTTTTAAATAATGGAAGGTCATATTTTTGGTAAAATGATACCCAGCAAAAAATTCCCAAGTATTCTCGTAAAAACGACACTTAGGGGTTTTTCAATGCTGAATTTGGTGTCAATAATAACAAATTTTACCTCTCATATTACATTACAAGAATGAATCAATAACATTGCCACCTCTTAATTTAAAGGGTTATGTTCGAAACGTAATTATTTGTGAAATATGAACCCGAATGCATGAAGTATCCTAAGCAAGTACCCAATTATTTGACTATTATAGAAATCGGTAACTTCTCCCTGTGATTGCCCTTTTTTTTACAGTTCCATATATCGATCCCCTTTTTGATTCGTCATTTAAAAATCAAAAATTCTGTAGTCCATATAATCTCCGATGATTTTGCAAGTAGGCATTAATTTTATTCTTATTTTTTTCTTCTTTAAAAAAAATAACTGTTTTTCTGTCGTTTTTCTATTTATTCCTTTCAATACCTAAGATACAGCAAACATGACCCTTAATCTTCGTCTCCCGTGCGGGTAATCCATTTCAAGGTGTCTTAATTTTTTTTTAAATAAATGTTTAGAAAAATACTGGCGTTTCAAATATCCCTATTTTCAAAACATTCACAATCAAACGGTATGGGAATATCATATTTGAACGTCTATTGAGATTTCCATTCCCTAAATTTATTTGAATTTAATTAAATATTAAAACTGATTAGACCAATAATAATTTAGGCCCGCCAAGTTCAAAATTCAAATGATTTTAATACAAAATTATGTTTAGGTAGATCCGCATTATACTAAGGGTGCAATGTATATCTGTTAAAAGAAAAAACTTTAGTAAATTTACAATATAATTAACTTTATCTTTAAATATGTTGTTTTTTAAATTTCAATCCTGACAAACGTAGTGTTGGGTTGTCAAGCGGGGTTAAATGTACGGTAATATCGAAAATAATCCTATAGAAGTCCTTTTCCTCACACGCGTCATAACTGAGAAGTGACCCAAGACAATCGCGGGACATTTCTTGAATAAGTAGACATCGAGTATTGTGATTGGACACAAAAAATGCAAAATTTTTGAGTGTGGTCGTCAGCTTTTCACGGCCGTCAAAGTTTTGCTCACCAGGTGGTGAAACAGCGAATTTATATGGGCTCTCCGTGCTTACCAGCACACTCAATCAACTCAATTGTCATCTGTTGACTAATGATGAAGTTAATATTAATTGGGGCAAAATCCGATTTTATTTTTCTCATTTGGTACAAGTAACTAACCCCAAAACATTCAAAGTAACTTGGAGGCGCCCCCGAAAAATAGTACCAAACCATTCTTCGTAGTAATACTGTACAATGTAAATCACCTAGGTAGTTTTTAATCTAAAAAGGGCATCAACTACGTATGACGATTAGGGAAAAATCATAGGCGATATCGAGAAACGATTTTTTTTGCATGCAACTTGCCAACTAAAAAAGCTCAATGGATGATTTTTTTTCTTTTTGTCCGGACTAACCGTTTACTGGTAACCGGATATCTATAATATAGCCCATTCAGTATAAAATGGTGAGAAAAAAAAACTCGAAAATCTCCGTTTTTTTCTCCAGGAATTCATCAAAATATACAGTAGTTCAAGTAGTAAATGTGTAGAAAATCGTACATTATAAGAAATGAACCCAACATAAAAAAAACTTTTCGGCTGACATTTTTAGGGAACAAAAATTTGGCCCATCGAGTTGAACCTAACAAAAAATTACATCCGGTTTATATCCGATGAACTGGATGTTAAATCAACTTTAATAAACATTTCTCCATTGAAGCTTTTTAGTTGGCAGTTAAATGCAAAAAACGTTCTCGATATCGCTCATATGGTTTTTCCCTTAATCGTCAATAGGGGGGTTGTATTAAAAACCTACCTTATGGGGTGGTGGCAAGTGGAATTTTGGCATTTCGGAGGCTTCGTACGGCTAGACAGATACAGATTTGAAATTTCTGAAACATATATATGAAAAGGATCTATCTTGAATCTCGCGATTCCATTTGAACATTTTAGTTACCACTCACTATCTAAACCACTTGGTTAACCGCGGTTAACACGAGTCCTCTGGCTTTTTCAATTAAACACGGATCCTAGGGTTTTATTGGAAGAAATTAAGATTTTGGTGAAATTCCCGAAAGTGGTCTGAATTTTAGTGGTTGGTTTCTATTTTTTATCGATTTTCGTCGCAGAGCGCTACAATTGGGTCCGATGTTTTGATATAGGCTTTTTCTGTGGAAATGCCAAGAAAACGTCATTTTTGGCATAAGGAAAGGCTCAAAGTGTCTAACATAATCAACCTTGGTTGTATTTTTTCGAATTTCGCCTGATTGGCTGTAAATCGAACCAAAAAATGCGCGAAAAATGACAATTTTGGAATAAAATGATAACTAGAAAATATTAAATGCCACAAAAGATTCCTTGGGTATATTCGCTGGTAAAAATTAGCAACTATGGTCCTGATTTGACACTAACGGTGCCTAGAGGATAAAATCAAAATTTGATGAAAACTTAAATTTTTCTAGAATCCGCTGTGATCAAATCAGAACATATTTCCTAAATTCGTTTTCTAGCAATCATACCCAAGAATCTTTGGTGGCATTTAAATTTTCTAGTTATACTTTTATTTTCAAAATTGCCATTTTCGCGTAGCTTTTTTTGTTGATAAACAGCCAATCAGGCAAAACAATCGAAAAATACAAACCAAGGTGATATGTGAGGCACCCTTGAGCTTCCTATATTCAAATGACGTTAATTGCGTTTCCACAGAAAAGCCCTATATCAAAACGTCGAAAAAAACACCCTTTTCGACACATTCGACCCAATTGTAGCGCTCTAAGACAAAAATAGAACCAAGGCACATAAATTCAAGAACACTTTCGGATTTTCAACACAATCTTAATTTCTTCCGATAAAACCCAAGATCCTGTTCATTGAACAAACTGAGTGACTCGTGTTTAACCGTTGTTAACCAAGGGTTGGTGTGAGTGGTAGCTATAAATGTCAAAATGGAATCGAGGAGAATCAAGGATAGATCTTTTTATTTGGTAGTTTTCAGAACTTTTTCAATCTGTATCTGTCTAGCCGTAGAAGCCTCCGAAATGTCAAAATCCAACTGCCACTCACCAGCCTTCAGGCCGGATAACCGACGCGTTTCACTTTTTTTTTACATCAAGACCCTGTTTTAATGGAACAGCCCTGACGAATACTAACATGCTAGAATATACGTTATAATTTGGTCTGAAATTTCCCAATGTATTAAAAAGATTTTTGTATGATCGTACCGGTCGTGATACCTGGTTTAAAAACCCGGTTTTGACCAAATTCGTATCATTTTATAAGTGAATGACATGTCAAAAAAATTTTGATTTTTTTAAACGGCCCAACTATAATGGTTATTCAAGAAGATTATTTAATTGGAGAATGTAATTTTCCGGTCTATTTGCTCAAAATCGACAAAATTACATGTTAAATTTACTGTTTTCGGTGTATTCAGCACTAATTCAATTTTCAATTTGGAGCTTGATTACGAATTTTTGTGTTACAGGTAAATAGGCATCCGTTTTGAAATATATTGTTTGGTTTTCCTTATGCAAGACTTCAATAATTTTTGATTGCATCTGATTCGCCAGATTTCCCAATTTTTTGAATCGAAATTTTTTCGCTTTCTTCGAAAAATATTTTTTTTTTAAATTTTAATACGTAATTTTTAAAATTACATTCAAATCTTAAAATTGAACCAGCCGTGAGAACTACGCCGTGAAACTACGCATGAGGAGGTTCAGATTTTTTCTCTAATCACCATATAGAAATCTATAATTCTGTCCTTCATTCCTATCACTCTGTTAACGGATTAAAAAAAATGTTCCGACTTTGCAGCGGTTATATCGTCAAATTGCTTTGTGATTTTTGTTCTGGGGTAGTCCTCGAGTTGATTCTAAGAGTCACGCGCCAAGAATTTCCTCCTGAATGCGCATCACCGTTCATCACCGGCCTTTTGTCAAAGTAAGTTTCTAGCATTCTATTTTAGTTATTTTGCCAACAAACTATTTTAATTAAAAATAAGACCTCTTTTTTGAAACCAATGCTTTTTTTTTTTATCGGTACGATTAGGGGTTGGGAAAAGCAAATTAAGATATTTTTGAATCGGCTCTCCTGAACAAACTGAGAATGGGAAAGGTTCATTTTGGCGATTGATTTTCGAAGAAACAGTTCAGTGGGGTCATTCCAGAAAACCAAAAAAAAAATTTTCGATTCGCATCCAATGAGCTCTACAGGCACTAGAAAGGGTGCCAAAATATTCTTAAAAAAGTATGTTTGCTTCGTCTATTAACCGATTTTCATGATGTTTTTTCAATAATCTTTTAATTTTCATTATCTAAAGACTCCAAAGGGCGAATTTGAAATTTCCCACGCTAAAACCTCGAAAATATGATTTTTTTGGTCATTTTCGAAACAATTTCCCGAAAAAAAAAGTGCTTTAATCAAATATATCGCCTTGACGTAAGCCAACTTTCTTGTCTGTGTTCAACCTGGCTTTCTTTTTTGAGCCTAATTTCGAAAAAAAATTAAAGCACTTTTTTTTGGAAAACATGACCAAAAAAAATCATATTTCGAGTTTTAGCTGAAATTTCAAATTCGCCTTGAGAGTCTTAAGATAATGAAAATAAAAGATTATTGAAAAAACAATCATGAAAATCGGTTAATAGACGAAGCCAAACATAACTTTTAAAGAATTGATTTTGGCACTTTTTCTAGTGCCTGTAGAGCTCATTGTGTGATCGGAAATTTTTTTTTTTGGTTTTCCTTAGAATGACCCACTGAACACTTTCTCGAAATCATCGCAAAATGAACCTTTTCCCATTCCTCAGTTGTGCATGAAGAGCCGATTCAAAATATCTATATTTGCTTTCCCCACCCTTTAATCACTATTCTGTCATTTTAAAATTATGTTTTTGTACTTTTGTCTCGATAATTCTATAATGAGGCCGCCTTTTAAAGTAAGAGCAAACAAGTATTTCGTGCATTATTTTTGTTTTGCTTGAATCAACTGGCGCTCAAATGTGCGGTGTGATTTGCTAAATTCTCAATTTATCCTCACAGCTATTATGAATCACGAGTTTTTTGTTTTTCATTCGTTCGAATTAAATTTAATTAATAAAAAAATCTAATTTTCAAATGACGCCAAAATCTTTTAAAAAAAACCAATTTCACTGTTCAAAATTTTAAGAATGTTTCATCCCAGTTTGATTCTTGCTTTCCAAATGCAAGAAAAATTATAGTTTTTTTGATTCAGCAGTTTAAAATGACAGCATAAAAATAAAGAGAATTTCGAAATTTCTGAAAAAAATTTGTCCGAAAATTTAATTTTTTTTTATTTTCTGGAATGAAATCGACAACAAATTCGAATGCCGGCAAAAGATAGCTTTGTTAGCATGTGTGGATTCTCGAGTTATAGACCTCCGTCGGTTACCCACCTCGCTTAAGGGGGTAGTGGTTACCGCAAAAATAAGTTGCTCTGAAAAATCTGATATATGTACTAAACCCCCCCAAAAAAAAAAAAAAACGTATGGTGATGTCTCGTCGCCCTCTAGTGAGAGAATCATCATAAAAAGCAGCAAAACTAATCAACCAATGGTTTTTTTTGGGCTGGTTAGTTGTATATCAATGTTTAGTTTAAACTTTTTTTGCAGACATTACCCCTTCAAATTTTGGAAAATCAGACATTTTAGCATTATTTTAATTATA